>CM038464.1:46901571-47189071 GCA_021464415.1 Lonicera japonica
GCCTCCAAATTTAATGATATAAAAAATATTGGAGGCCTGAACGTACTCTCTAACTGGGAGCTTGGTAGATTTTGAGCATATAAGTTGTTTGATGCTTCGAGTAAATGATGATGATGTTGGTTTTGAGAAAACATTATAAGGATTTGCCATAGGCAAACTTGTAAATTTTCAGATTTAAGTGGTGTGAAAATTGTTTGTTTGGCAAAAAAAATTAAGTGATTTGCCACTTAAATCTGAAAATTTGCATCCAAAATTTTAAGTGGCAAATTTGCCACTTAAATCTGAAAACTTAAATTACAAAATACCTATTCTACCCTCATTAAAGCCCTAATCGTGTGATCTAAATACATTAATAAGGGCAAAATTGTCATATTAAAAAAAATCAGTTTTCAGATGTGTTATATTCAAACAAAAAAGATTTTTTCAAATACAATTTTTAGAAGTCAACAAACAATTTTTTCAATTTTCAGTTTTCATTTCAATTTTAGTTTTCAGATGTTTTATCAAATGCCACCTTACTTAATTTTTATACAAATTCGAATATGACACCATTCAAATGAATTGATAAAAAGCCATATATTTAGGGTGAAGATATTGGCACCCCTAATATCTCTTGAAAACACTCCCACTTTTCATTCATTCCTTGTCAACCGAGTAAATTATATGTTACTCGGTTGTGATAAACCGAGTATAAACTGGATAAAACTTGATATTGCCTTACTCGGTTGTCAAGGATCAAGTATATAGGTTTATACTCGGCCCTTAAAAATCGAATAACATACATCTTACTCAGTTGCGAATTTTCGAATGAAAATGAGAGTGTTACCAAGTACTTTTAGGGCGGCCAATATCTCCACCCGATATTTAATATCTTGTCTTCCT
Organism: Lonicera japonica; assembly: GCA_021464415.1. Taxonomy (NCBI): domain Eukaryota; kingdom Viridiplantae; phylum Streptophyta; class Magnoliopsida; order Dipsacales; family Caprifoliaceae; genus Lonicera; species Lonicera japonica. Next base: position 46,902,454 of record CM038464.1, read on the forward strand.
TTCTTTTTTTGTAAGTGATTGTTGTCACAACTATTTCGACGTAAAAAATTTACAAAAATAGAATAATACTTGACAGTGCAGGATAATGTACACAAGAAAGCAAATAATAATTTTCTTTTGTGCAGTTTAAAAACACCACCGGCGTAAAACCTCAACGTCAACAATTTTGACTCAGTGCAGGATAATGTACACAAGAAAGCAAATAATATTTTTCTTTTGTGCAGTTTAAAAATGCCACCAGCGTAAAACCTCAACGTCAAATTTAGAGTATCATTAGTGATAGATTAATCCATCAGAAAAAACAAACCCTTCCTGGCCTTTTTTTTTCTCGTGCTTTGCCTACTTTTCTTGTTAGACGTTTTAAATTAAGAGATTTATTTTATTTTTAATATATAATCAATGTAAAATATCTTATTATAATAAATAAAATTTATTCTTAATGATTAAATTGAAGTTAGTGTTCTATTTGCATAACATATTAATAACACAACCACAAATAGAACTTAAGGTTGTATTAATTGATTAAATTGTGCAACTGGTTTGCCGCATCCAAATATGCTAGGCCAATTCCCCACCAATACGCATATAGTGTAGACCAGCGAAAATCAATTAAAGAGTTGAGGAATTAAAGTCAAAATAATTGAAGGGGCAACTGTAAACAAAGTCATCGATCTACAAAAGCGATTTTTTTCCCCACCACCTTGTATGGACATATATATTATGTAGTGGCATTATAAGCTCCAATGAAAATATATATCAACACTTTCCATGATTGAAAAGTTATTTAAAGCACAATCAAATATTCGAAAAAATCCACTTCCAACACAAAATACAAAAAAAAAAAAATTGATCTTAATTTCACTGATGTTGAAAGCAATAAACAATAATTCTAGATTTTTCTTTTTGACAGGGAAAGGCTCCCAAAGCTCGAAAAACAACAAATATCGAACAAACAACACCAAAACAGAAGTCCGGTTTTACGTACTGATTGTTAGTTTGAAACAATAATTCTAGATGGACAATATATAAATGTGCATAAACATTTTCATATCTACTGTGGCCATGTATTGGATAGAATATGGCCATAAGGGACTCATATCAAATTGATCCTTATCAAAATTTATTATACTTAACCAATGAGTAGTCACTAAATTGACATGTCTGTAGAAAAATTTATGCAGTAAATAAATAAATAAGAAATTTTCCGTTAAATCCTTATTTTTAATTATGTTTTGTGTTCTGAATAATTTCTTTTATTGTTTTTAGTTCTTAATTTTGTTTTGTTACGGAGGCAACAACCTAGCTAGTGCATGTTTTAGATTTTCAGTTACTATTTTCCTGAATAAGTGTACGACTAGAAAGATTCGCTGCAATTTTGGATTTTAATGCACAAAAAATTTACGCATTTAAACGATTAGTTCGTTGGAAAAAAGGGGGACAGAAAATAAATAAAACATTATTTTATTCTCTTAACTTAATTAATTATTGCCTGATATAAAGCAAAATATTTATGCATATTAGGGTTATTTCGTTGAAGAACAGAGGGAAGAAAAATATATAAAACATTATTTTGTTTTGTTAAGTTAATATTTTGTTGCCTGATGAGCATTCTTGAGAAAATTGATCATGCGTTGATGCATAAATTTAGAGAAAATAATAGCTGTGCAGATTTTTTAGTAAATTTAGGTTGTGCTGGTAAGAAGAGGGTGTCTTTTGAAGGTGTTGAAAATTTTTCAAAAAAATTGAGAGATATGCGTAGAAATGGATAGGATGGGAGTTCCAAATGTGACAGTTCGAAAATTGTAAGTATTTTGCGAATTGAAAAAAAATCAGCTTTGAAAAAAAATAATTTATTTTGTTGCCTGATAAAACAAAATAAAGTGGGCCCTTGCGTACATAATTAAATATATATGTGTGTGTATGTGAGTGAGATCACAGTGACTAAACATTGAAGTAAGAGGTCACTAACTTGTTATGTATAAGTAACCTTCTCAATTTATTAAAAAATATGCGGTGACTAATTCAAATTACATTTCAAAAATAATCATTTGGACTTCCGGACTAGCTTTTTAATTTAAGTTTTGGGTATGATCTAATTGGATAGCTTCGTTGTCATAAGATAGTATAAAAATAAATGGAAGTGTGATCATGTCATTATTTTGGAAATAGTCAAGAGAATATTAAGAGTCGGGGGAACCAAAATATTTTGACACAATCCATTTCAATCCCTTAATGGGAGGGTCCACTTAGTCTACCCCTTTTGGCTCCAAAGTCCAAGTCCTTGAAAATTAGGAGCTACAATACTAATTGAGTTGGGTAAGAACATTGAATATAATATAACATATTTTCGGTAAACCAATAGTATTGTGAACTTTATTCTTCATTTTAAGGAAACCTACATTCTAACATTGGAGAGGAGGAATAATGTTATAGTTGCATATATGATGAGAATAGAACTTAAAATGCAGTTGTTGAAACTTTGAGAAGAGATATAGGTTTATTTTATGGGACTTCTTTGAACAAACTGATACTATAAGATTAAAGAAGGCGGCTAATTGTTGCTCTTGCAATTGGTAAGATTTGAACATGAAAATTTTAAATTCGAGTAAGAGTCCTTAACCATTGTAAAAAATGCACTTTTGATTTGATTAGATTTAGTTGGGTTTTTTTTTCCCTTATTTAGATGGGGGATCTACATGCCCCAAACCTGAGAGAGTGTAGGGAGCGCGGCTATACAAACCTTTCTTACAAGAAAGGTTTCTATAATTTATAGAAGTGGCCCAATATTACAAATACCTCATTAGCATGCAACACCAAAAAATATGTTGCATGTGTAAAAGGCTTACTGTTTCAAAACCCTACATATATTGGATCCAATCATGAGGATTACTGATTCTTTCATCAAATAAGAAGATCAACTTTGTGTTACAGGACCGTCGTTTGCTCAGTTTATGGATAAGTTTTAAGTTCTCGATACCCTGCCCATTGGCCACCTAACTCTAACTCACCACTTTGTATTAAAAAAAATAGTGTCCTACAGGGTTTGACATATATATATATATATATTTCAAAGACCTTTCCCTTTTACGCAAATAATATTTACCCATTGACATATTTCCTATTTTCATAATAAAAAGGTTTTTGAATTCGACTCATATAAATATGGTTGTCAAACTTTTTGTTATTTCATCCTTATTATGGTGCTTGTAAATTCATAATATGTATAAAAGAAAGTAGTATTGTACATAAAGAATTATGTTGTTAATTTATCGCTTCGTATAATATATATATATATATATTATATCTATTAAGATAATTTTTTCGTACAACGAGAGTAGGTGATATATAGACTCTAAAGCATAGATATTTCAATTGAGGTCAGAGTATCGATATAGGATTCGTATTCTACACGGACACGCCGCCGATATGGCTGGATATCTACAAGATACGTATCGAAGTTCCGATATTTTTGAATTATTTTTAAAATTTCGGAGACGGAAAGGATACCTAGGGATACGGGAAAGATACTTGCAGGATACTTGCGGGATACTTGTGAGATAGGACGGGGTAAGTTTTGTAATTTTTTTTATTGGTGTCGCTTTAAATATAACAAATAATTCCTTGAATATAGAAACTTCCCAAAGAGACTTGGGTCTTCCTTTACAGCTCAGTGAACAAGGCAACCCTTTTAATAGAAGATGAAACAATCAACCAAAATAATCTATCATCCGTTTACAATCATCGTTGTTCGATCGCTATCCTTCTTCTGATATTCAAGTCAAAATATTATATCTACTTTATATATTATAATTATTTTTTATATATATACATATTCTAATTATTTTTTATTATTCATATCCAAGACGTATCGTATCTTATATTCTTTTAATTTTGCCATATTTTAGTATTGGTGCAATGTTGCATCCAATACCTATATCAGTGTTTCAAAGGTGATAGACCAATCATAAAAAGTCTTGTAGATGCATATATAAGACGTGCACAATCCATTTTGGTACCCAACAAAGTGATAAATTAATACCTCCTTAAACAAAATAGCAATGGTCTCAATCATATATATTGAGTGAAATAAAATAAGAACGTTGATTTTGATTGTACATTCAGAGGTCATCGCCTAGAAAGAGTTGACTTAAAAAACAAATAGCTTGGAAAGAGTCTATCCAACCATAAAGAGTTTACTTCTGAATTGAAAAATGAGACGCAAGCATAAACTATAATACCAAGATTAATTCAAATTAGAAGCATCAAAAAAAATAATCTAAAGTTGCAAAAGATCTATTGTTATTTTTGAAAATAGATAGGGTTGTATTATTAACTGTTTTCGGAAGAGGATAAAGTTACAAAAATATAATCTAATGTTTTTGGTAGCTCTGAATGGAAACTTATGTTTTCCCCTATAGTCACGGATGAGAGAGCAATATTTTCTATACGAGTATATGCTATTTTATTATGTTATAAATTAAGTAAAGAATAAAATTTAGTTTAACTAATTTTTTTTATCATACAAGCAATTAATATCGGTTTGTTTGTGACGTTTTTCTAACATAATATGGCAAAATATATTTAATTTGTTTTTAGTTTGTCGTATCAGTGTCACACATGACGAAACTTTATTAGTTATTATTTTGTAAAGTTCTAAAAGTTTGATTTATGGCATTTAGAAAGCAGTTTATGCGCTCCGTAAAGCACACATTGATTCTAGGTGGGTGCTATTAATTAACACACATCAAAATAGGCATGGCAACGGGTCGTGTACGGGTCGGTTTCGTGTCGGGTGAAAAGTGCCTCCACCAGTACACGACCCGTTTAATAAACGGGTGAAACATTCAAATTCATACACGACCCATTTAATTAACGAATTACACGACCTGATTCGTTTAACCCGTTTAAGATAAACGGTTCGATTCGGGTCGTATACGAATAACATTTAATGACCCGTTAATAATTTAATTAAGTAATTTATATATATATTTAAATTATATTCGGATTACACGGGTTACAAACGGGTTTACACGACCCGAAACCGACTCGTATATATTCTTACCGGGTTAGACGGGTTTTATTCGTGTCTCGCGAATGTACACGAAATCGACTCGTTTAATAAACGGGTTTGACGGGTCAACCCGATTATGACCTGCACCCGTTAAGGATTCACCCAAACCCGGTAAATTCGTGTCAATTTCGTGTCGTGTTATAAATTGCCGGGCCTACATCAAAACACTCACTAACACTCCGTCATATTTACTCGGCCCCTAGGAGCCGAACCATTTTTTGGTAAAAAAAATTACACTGCCTCGGTCCTTAAGGACCGAGCCAATGTGCACATACTCGGTCCTTAAGGGCCGAACCAATTTGGAGTGTTAGAGAGTATTTTGGTGTGTGTCAATAGTAGCCCCCTTGATTCTATCATATGGTATAAAATAAATTTTCTAACTCAAGACTGACATACAAAGGCTTATTTGATTCATTTTTATAAAATACACTTTTATTTATGCTATTATATTAGTTTTCTCTCCCTTTAATTTTTTTTAATAAATTTTAAAATAGAATAACTTTTAATACAACTTATAAATTCAAACAATATTTATACATTTGTAATTAAGACTTGTAAATCAAGAAACACTGTGATTAATTAAAAGATTATGTATAATTTGCATAAAATTATATTTAACATATATTGATACCTTTTATGTTTATTCAAATTTTACACAAGAGTTTACGAAAGTATTGTTGGAGTATATTTTTTAAAAATTTCAAATTTTGTATAAAGTGGATTGACATATAAAATCTACACTTTAATTTTTATACAACTATTAAAAATGCTAACTATTAATTATTTTTATATAGAGAGATAGACGCAAGAACAAGCTTGCTATTTTTTTGAGATTTTACCCTTTCAATTATTATATACGGTACAAAATGTTAGGTGTGTACGTTCAACTCTGTAAATAACTTTATTTAGGTTAATGCTATTGTAAAAGTCCGCTAAAATAATATAATATTTTATTTTTAAAGCATATATAGTGTCTAATCCCTCAATGCAGTATCCTATACGTAGAAACCATATTAAGGAAAATGTGGTCACGTGACCGGAGGTAGAAAATTCTTTAAAATACAATAAGGTCTAACTGTTTGATAGTAATATGGGAAAAAAATTTGATTAGCTTGCGAAGTTAAAAATTAAGTTGAGAAATGTGGTGATAATTCTTTGTCTTATGCTCAATTTTATGAGTATATGTTTTTTATCACCACGTGCATCAACTTATCTTCCAAGTTCTCATAAAAATTTGGATGAAAAAAAAGAGCTCATTTTGTCATGGAAAAAAATGGTTATCAAAAAATCTAAATTCTTTGAGAGTGGTAACGCTCCTCAATGAATGTACAAATTTGAAATGCTTAATCCTTTTCGGGTTGTTAATACCGTGAGTGATAACGCTCCTTCAATCAATGTATAAACTTGTACAATAAGAAATATGTGGTATTTTTAACCATTGATTAAATTAAAATTAGATAGTCTTATTAGAAGAAGAGCTAACTTCTTAATTTAAGAGATTTTATTCTATTAATTCACAGAGATACAGCTCTTTCTAAAATTCATCATAATAATTCTTCAGACGTACTAGGATCCAATCAAAAATAAATTTACTCATTTTATGTGGCACTCTCCGTGCAATTGCAAAAAAGGGTAACATGTCAACCTTCACAAGGATTCATGACAAAAGAATTTATTTTTCTCGTGGTAGTTATAAATTTATGACATATATTCAAAAGGGCGAAGTTTAAGTTTTAAACGAACAACATATATAGATTGATCTTTCTATATATTCATCAAATAAAAGCCTAACACTCGCTTTCTTTCTTTCTTTTTCTTTCAATATATTATTTCGATTTAAACTGGCTGTAAGAAATTGTTTGAGGGATAAGCGATTAATTCATTAATTCCCTACCTAGTTCGTGTGTATATATGTGTTAGCTGCACTAAACAATAAAGAAAACTCTTTTGGTTCCTCTGCCGACTATCAATCTCCTGAACCAGTTAATAGAAAAAATTAAGTGCCGGCAACTTAGAAAATAAACCTTGTTTAATCTCGCTATAATAAATATATTTTTTAATAATTAATTAAATTAAAATTAGTATACTTAAGTGGTAATATTAAAATTAAATTAGACTCTTAATTTAAAACAAAATAAATTCAACATTTAAGTAATAATAATAATAGAAATTATGAAAGAATTGAAGTTGGCATATTTGTTGATTCATGTCACCACCATAACAATAGTGGATGTTTTTTATTAATGAGTTCCAAGAATTTGGGATGTATGATTATGCCCCTAATTATTATTTTGAGTCTAAATTAACTTAGGTTGCTTGTTGTATTAATGGGTCTATATATAGGACCAAATTAACCCATCAAATTAGTTGGTGATTTGGACTTAGTTAAACTATTTGAGTTATGCTTGCTTTAATTGTAGTGTTACGTACACAGAACGGTGAACAATTACTTTCACAATATACCCCAAAATTGATTATCATTAGTTGTTAAGACCTACTTTTACAATGATGGAAAATTAGGCCATTGACAACGATTTTACCATATACTTCCACAAACTCTCTTATTAGTTTCTCACTGGTACGGTGATTGATTTTTATTGTTTTGTAAAAGACTTTTGATATGGTATATGTTTTTATGTCTTTTGTCAGCTCCTTGAATAATTACTATTTTTTTTCATTTTCGCTGTAATATTTGTATTTTATTATTAATAATATTTTTATTTTATTTTTTATTTTTTACAGAAAAACTTGCTCAAACATCGGACTATATGTACGATCATCCACCTCTTGTTGGATCCAACATTGTATTAATTTTGTCCTAATTAATTTACTTAGTGACCTTCGTGCCAATTAGTTCGTTATAAGAAAAAGATAAACTTTCTCAAAAGGATAGATATATTTTTTTTTTATTTTTGATCAGAACACCATTTAATTTATTCATTATAAGAGAAATGGCCGGATGAGCCAATTTGAAAATTCTGAGACCTATGCGATTTGAAGTTAAGATCAACGCACAAAACTTGAACGACTTCCTTTTATTTTTTTTAAACAATGAAAGACTTCCTTAGTAGGTTGATTTTGTGAATCAAATGAAAATCTGATTAGAGGTTTGAAATTAATTTCTTTGTTTACGTACAAACTTTGAAATCAGTTCTTTTAGGGTTCTTTGATTATTTCTTGACCTCAATTGTTATCAAAATAGATCGGTGACTTTAAAATCTGACAAACAGGATCCGGGGAGTTGGATAATTGTGCAGAAACGGTATGCGTGTTTTTGACGGGGTGAAAAAAATACTAACTAGGGCGTGTTTAGCGTAAAATAAAATACTTTTCTTAGAAAATTTTGAAACTTTGAACCAGGGTGTATTGAAATGATTGCGTGGATTCATTCAAGTGTTTCCCTTCTTTTTCGTTCTCACCCGACTAAAATTGCATAGAACCCTTTTCTTTTCTTTTTGCTTTCTCCCCAAATTAAAAGAACCCACCTCACAACTAGATTTCTCTCCTTCTCGACCGTCATCTCTTTCTATTCTTTCTCTTTGTTCGACTAAAGTCGCGTTCCTAACTGGCCTGGTTAGTGCTTTTAGTTAAGATTAATTCAACTACGATTTTCTTTAGTTGAATATTTTATAGATTCAATTGCTTATTTATTTTTATTTTTTTCAACGGTTTGAAATTGAGTTTACTAATTGTGAATGCTGATGGATTTAGTTTATTTATTTATTTAATTGGTTTTTTTTCTTTTTCCCTTGAATGAATGGAATGAAAAGAAGAGAATTAAGTGAAGATCGTGGAGAGTCGATTGATGAATTTGCATTGGATGGAATCATCGCCAAATAAAGAAAGATTTATTTAGAGAGGGGCAACCGCACCCTTAGAAATTAAACCTCCCTTCTCTCTGCTATTCTTTAGACTCATTCTTAAAATTAGCTTATTTTTTTATTTGATTTGGAATTGAGTTTATTGGTTTTGACCTTGATAATGAAGTGTAATTGATACTTGTTTATATATAATATGTGAGTTTTATTATTTTTAGTATGTAATTCAATTTAATTTTGTGTAATTTTTTTTGCTGATTAGGAAAATATGAAATGTTGTCGTCATTATGTTGTGGCAATAATTTCCTCTAATATAGGAGCGTAGCAAAGAGATATCCACAAATTTAAATTTAATTTTTGTTGCAAATGGAGGATATCACAAATTTAAATTTAATTTTTGTTGCAAATGGAGGATATGCATTGAATTCGTCAATTTTTTTAGGACTTTGCTAGCATGAAAGACGCTGTAAGTTTTTTAAACTTACAGACAATTTATAACCACAAATCTGAGAAAGATATTCATTCTTACTCAAACTCTATATTTAATTTTGAAAAAAATCTACTATCATTAAATTCATAATTACAGAATTAAGGATATATATATAATATTGTTGTAGGAATAATTCTACTCAATACTTCATTAGATGAGCCCTTTAAATAGGGTACAAATACAATGAAATAGGGTTTACAAGGAAGCCCATTATGGCCCATAATACATAATTTACACAGTAAATCCATAATACATATTCTATCTAGGCGATAGCACACTACGTGTAATTTCCTTAAACACTCCCCCTTGTGCTGAGTCGAAGATAGAATGGTACATGTCTTGTTGCCTCATTAAAACCTTGTCAAGTAACAAAAACCCTGTGGGAAAAAATAACCTTGATCGAAGGGAAAAGAGTACAACATTACAACAATCATGTTAGACTTCCTCCGTTGAGTCTATATTTTCATTTGATCCTTACTTCAATCAATAGAGTTTGCACGTATCGTTACCTCGTTAAAAACCTTACCAAGTAACAAAACCCAGTGGGAAAAATAAATCTTGGTTTAAGGAAAAGAGTATAACGTAACGTCGGGTAGATATTAGACTCCCAAGATTCGATATTCTAGATTAAGATCTAAACAAAAATTCGAACTTTCCCAAGATTCTTTATCTCAAATTTGGATTTCAAGTAACTTGCGGTTTCTCTTATTTCATCAAGAGTACCTATTATGTTCATATCATCGACATATACAGTTACAATTACGAATCCGGAACTTGTTTTCTTTATGAATACGCATGGGCATAATTCATCGTTCTTATATCCCTTCCCAATCAAGTAGTCACTTAGACGGATATACCACATCCGTCCGAATTATTTTAATCTGTAAAGTGAGCGTTTCAACCTAATTACAAACGCACTCCGTGGTTTAGAGTCACTTGACTTGGGTAATGTAAGGCCATCAGGCACTTTCGTATATATCTCTGAATCATGATCCCCTTAGAGATATACAGTAACCACATCCATGAGCTGCATTTCAATCCTTCGAAAACTACCAAACTAATCAGGTAGCGGAATGTTATAATGTTTAAGTAATTCCAAAGCGTCTATGTGAAACCTTGCGCCATAAGGTGAGCCTTTTACTTTAAAACTTCATTTTTTTTTCATTTACGCTTTATGGCAAATAATTGTTTATGTCCTACAGGCTTTACACTTGGCGCGGTTAGCACTACCGGACCAAATACCTGTCTCGTTGCCATAGAATCTAATTCTATATGGATTGCTTATTTTTATTTAGGCCAATTTTTGCCCTTTGTTGACATTTTGCAACAGAGCGAGGTTCGACATCATCGTGCTCTTTGACTTCTTGAGCAACAGTGTATCATTAATGCATCCATTAATTCATATGCCATCCCTTAACCCATTGAGATTTATTTATTCTCTGGAATCACTATAACTTCGGGGCGTCCCCCAGTATTGATTCATGGACATAAGCATAATCAGAGATAATCTCATAAAAGGGACTTTTACATTAATGATTAATTGATTAATTTGTGCCTTACTCCACCTCTTCTTTGGCGTGAGTGTTTGTCGAACCAAATGGCCTCCTTTTATTCCTTTTAAGGAGCCATGGCCTCAACCACACATCCACTAAGTGTAGTTGCATCGTCTCTTTCTGCGGCATTGTGCCCTTATTGGGGACTTATAACCTTGCAGGCATATTGCAGCTGATATATTTGATCTCGTCACTTTTCAGTATCATTAAATGTATCAGGCATCGAATCTGTTACATTTTTAAGATCGATTATTCTTTTTCACTTCACTATACATTGTGATGTGCGTGGGGATCAAGATGAGACATAGTGGAGACCATGACAATTCCTGTCGTTCCCTTGAAAATTTCTTTTCTTATCTCCCCCTAACGACGGGAAGACTGTCTCATCAAAGTGACAATCCGCAATTCTTAGCGGTAAAGAGATCACCTGACAAGGATTTCAAATAGCGGATTATCGTTGAGAATTCATATCCAACGTTAATACTTAATTGTTTTAGCAAGCCCAGTTTGGTGCGCTGTGGGGGCGCAATCGGCACATATGCATAAAATATCAGGCTAATATCCAGTTACCAACTGGTATGCATATTATAGTTGTCTAATATTGGACTTTGAAACAAATAAGTAAAGCTGCATACAATATTGCATAAATCTCAGGCATACATAGGCAATACAGTGCGCATAACCAATGCCCTATCTACCATCTATATCCTTTTGATGGTTACTTTTTGTGAGACCTTTTTGCGTATGCACATGAGAAACGGGGTTCTTTACTTCGATTTTATGCAATGATCATCAAGTACTTTTGATGTAAACCCTCCAGCTTTATCGAGTCTTATGGACATGGTACAATAATCAGGGTGGTGAGCCCTTAAGCGTATAATATGTACTAAGAGGTTTGTAAATGCAGCATTTCTTGTAGACGATTATTCAACATGTGACCAGAATGTCGAATTATCCACCAGATCCATAAAGTACTTTGAATGGTTCCGCACTCTGGATGGATTTATCTACAAATATATATTGTAAGAATGGTATATTTTATTTTGTATCTTTAGCATAAGAAGGTCTCGATCTTATTTTTGCTAAAGAGCAGGCTTTGAAAAAATGGAGTGTCGTTCCTTTGACATGGTCAATTAGGCATAATGGGAAGGGGGATATGGTTTTCAATACTTCGAAAATCAATAATTACTTTGAGCATTACTAGTATCAACACATTGCAGTGTGTTAAAGTTTTGTCCCATTTATTTGTCACTCAAAAGAATGGATATCCGTGTAAATACTTTAACGCACGGTTTATCATGACCAAGGTGCACTAGGCAAGCATGCCAAAGCCTGTATGAGTCTATGTCCCACGGTACATTGTTAGTGACATCATAAGATTTGACAATCCTTATCTTAGTGGGGTACATTCCACTAGAATAACTCATAAGTTTCTTTAAAATGCGTTTCTTTACACTTTTGTTTAAAAGTAAAATAAATATATTTTTATTCCATTCTTACATTTTGTTTTTGTATGATTACTGTTGGTAAAAATATCTTTAACAAAGTTCGGGTTGCTCTATGTGCATATAGAGCGTATGTGACTGTAAACACCATTTTAGTAACAAAATGGTTGAGCAGTTCGTCGCTCTTATGATGATTTAATCATCATAGTCACATAGGTATGTTATGAATTGCCTATTTCATTGTATGGCTATAGTGTTCTCACTATCAACCAATTATTAAAATTATCATCGATTCATTTTTACAGTAATGAAATCGAGTATAAATTCCGAACTATGTAGTAATAAAACAAACAAATTCAATTACTTAAGAATAGAATTCGAATAAAACTAACAGTAATCAATCCAGTATCTTGTTTAGAAATCTAATCCATCAAATCAACATAAACTTTAAGACAAAACCATAGTCTAATTAAAAATTAGGCAATATGCCTGTTCAACTACTTCTGAAAAATAAACTAAATAAAGTAGATCAGTCAAAATCGGGTGCATCCATTGACTGAGCAAAGTCCTTCTTGTCTGCGATTGTGAAGTTGACATAAGCGTCATTGTCTTCTTCGTTCATAAAGTGAGATTCTTGTTCTTTAGATTCTCGATATCTCTTGTAATTGGCTGCTACTTTAGCGCTTGCATGGCAGTTCTTGTACCAATGCCCAGCAACTCCACACCTATAACATGACTCGTCGCCAACTCTTTCCTTTTTGACCGGAGGATTGTTAGGTGCATTTTTCGTCTTATTTTCTTGACCACTAGGTCCAATATTATCATTTCTTCTCCATACTTTGGAAGAGCCTCCACGACCCGCACCACGACTCCCACGTCCCTTTCCACGTTGTGCCTTGTTGCCACGTGGGTAGGGATCAACACGTCCAACCCCCCTTGCATTGGGGTTCTTTCCACTATTCATCTTACCGTAGTTAGCCTCAGGAATTTTCTTTGTCCCGACGGGCCTAGCATTGTTATTCAAAAGAACCTCATTATGCCTTTCAGCCACTTGCAGTATGTTGATCAGCTTATTGAATGTTGTGATTCTTTTGTTATCATACTCGAGCCTATACTGGTTCGCTAGTATAAGTGCTGAAGTAGGAAAAGTGGAAAGTGTCTTCTGAATCATATCATCTTCCGTGAGATCCTTTCCACAGAAGTTAAGACGTGCCTTTAGGCGCAACATGTCCTTGTTGAAGTCATTAACCCTTTTATAATCAAGCAAGCGGATTTCATTCCACTGAACGGTCAATTCTGGGAGCAAAGTGTCATGAATGTTCCCAAAACGTCCCTTAAAGGCATCCCATAATTCTTTAGGTGTCTTCAATTGAAGGTACTCCCAACGTAGGCTGGGGTCAATATGTTTTCTTAGAAACATTAATGCATTTGCTTTCACCTTATCAGACGGTCCATTGTCTGTGGGGTCTTTGGGGTCAGTAAGTGTAGCCGAATATTCTTTAGCCACAAAAGCGGTTTCTACATCAGAAACCTACCGATGGTACTCAAGTCCTTCTGAGTCCAAAATGTCAAATTCGGGTCGAGTTGGGTCGGCCATCTTAAAAAATTAAAATATTACACAGTTATGAGTACATCCATATTAATTATGTTTTAGGAATATGAATTAGATTTCAAAAATCAAGATCGGTAATGGTCACCTTTTTCGATGCTATATGAAAATACTTTATCATAGTGATTATAATGCGCATGAATTTTCATCATCATGGCAACTTTCAATTTATAACATACTTAAATAAAATAATTATAAATAATTGTGAGTAAAACAATTATATAACGTAACTAACATTTAAATTTTCTTTAGCATGCTGATTTAATTAAAACAGAAATTTAATTAAAATAAAAATTGTTTTTAAAATAAAACAGAAAATTAATTAAAATAAAAACTGTTTTTATGTAAAAAAAAACAGAAATTTAATTAAAATAAAAACTGTTTTTATGTAAAAAAAAACAGAAATTTAATTAAAATAAAAACTGTTTTTAAAATAAAACAGAAAATTAATTAAAATAAAAACTGTTTTTTTTTTTTAAAATAAAATAGAAATTTAATTAATGTGTGTAATCTCAATAATTGTGCTTAGCAAGAAACTAGATTGAAAAAAAAAAACTTGCGGCAGCCGTAGAAGAAAAACTACAAGAGGAGGAGAATTTTCTTCAAATTTGGAATCTAATACTTTCTTTTCTATATAATGAATGAAGCCAATTAATTATAAAATAAGAGTGATATATAGTAAAAACACAGGGATATTCCAATATGGGGGCAAATAAGGGGACCTGATTAATTATTCTAAACAAAGATTGTACTTAATTCGTAAAAGCACGGAAACAAAAAAAATACAAAGAAGCATACATATACGTATATATTAAACATATACAGGGAGAGAGACAAAGGGGTATAGTAAGCAGAAAACAAATGGGATTGAATTTCTGAAGCAATTATCAAAGCTAATGCAAAATCAATATACGACAGACATCAACTAAATTCCCAAAACAAATTCAAAGGCACAAGAATATATATATATGTGTGTGTATTAACAGATTATATAAATACATATATATGTATATACCTTATACAAATAGATCGCACATATATAATTATATCCTTATATAATATATCCTAGTTATATATATATATATTTTAGAATACTGTGAGAATCAATTTGTGCTAAGTGTTTAATCTTATATATATATATATATATATGTATATATAAGAGAAGGTAAAGATGCATGAGTACCTTGATTATGGGTATATACCACAGCTTTTTCTTGAAGGTTGAGCGGCAAGAGTCGAGACCCGTTGTGGTGGCAGCCGGCGGCTAGGGTTTCTTAGGGTTAGGGTTGTTAGCTCTGAGCGTGCTGATAACGTGTTGTAGGAATAATTCTACTCAATACTTCATTAGATGAGCCCTTTAAATAGGGTACAAATACAATGAAATAGGGTTTACAAGGAAGCCCATTATGGCCCATAATACATAATTTACACAGTAAATCCATAATACATATTCTATCTAGGCGATAGCACACTACGTGTAATTTCCTTAAACAAATATATATTTTTTTAGATTTATAAAGAGACTTTAAAATTATTAAACTATTAAAAGAGGTTAAGTGAATTTTACGCTAAAATTGAGATACTCAGTTTGAGACATCCAAAAAAATTTGACTTTGACATTCAACCATGTGACATTTGTATTAATGATAAATTAGATTTTTTCATTACCAATTAGAAACATGATATGCTCAAGTATATAATATATTTTTTATATTTATAAAAAAGGCTTTAATATTATTAAAACTATTGAAATAGGCTAATTGAATTGCTAAAACTATAACTTGTTTTCTTATAAAGTTTGGTGTAGTGATTATATACAAATAAAAATTAAAAACTTACAATTTCAAACATTAAAAAAAATATTGGATTCTTAATTTAAAATATTTTAAAAAAATACTTGATCAATATGTTATTAATTTTTTTTGTCAAAATTACTAATTTAATTGATTAATGAAAGAATAAGAAATAATTACTTAAAATATATGGAATTTACTATTTTACATGGGTTAAAATATTATTAATGATAAAGATAGATTAAAATTTAGTAATATTTATGATTAACTAAATATGTGGCTAATATTTGACTGTAAGTTTTAATAAAACTTACAGTCTTTTAGATAATCATTTTCCTTTTTTTTATTATAAGCAACACAAGTTTTGTTTTTGATATTTTTGCTTTAGTGACAACCAAAGCTATAGTCCTTATATTTATTTATGTGCTTTCACTAAATTCACCCCACCATTAGGGTGAGTTGAAAGATTTTGTTAAAAACATTAGAGTGAAGATAAAGTATTCTCACATTGAGGTAACAAGAATAAAATTGTAGATTTATTCAAGAATACCCTTAATTAAAAAAGACATTTGAAATTGTTTTTCCCAAATCAAGGACTAACAAAACGAAAAATGAGCCTTTCAATCTTTTGATCACATTTGTGCACAAAAGGACTATAGACTGAAATGTTACCGTTTTATGTCGGATAAATATATTTGTGTAGACGGGTTCAGACTAGTGCATAATATATATATTAGGGGCAACAGAAAATAGTAGTCGCCCTGCATATGAATTTAGAGGTTGGAATTTCCCAATCAAAAATTCTGTTTTATATCATTATAATATAATTAATGTATCACATTTTACGATAAAAAAGAAAAAAAATTATACAGTGCAAGAGCTCCTTTCAAAATTAAATTAAAATAAAAGACACTGTACATTTTTATTTTAAAATAAAAAAATATTTTCCGTCTACTTAAAATACTCTTCATATATTCATCTCTTTTCATTAAACCATATATATATAACCACCACTACCAACCAATGTCGCCCCAGAGCAGAACCACCAAAGTTCGAGCTGGCAGTGGTGAGGCCTTGCTAAAATCAGGGGCGAGAAAGAATAAAAATGTAAATATATTCTCACTGTATTATTGATACAATTAACAACAAATAGTTGACTATGAGAAACCCTAACTTCAACATGGAAATTAAACAACTTCAACTCTCCTTCCTTGGGTAACACGTTCATTAATTTATTTATTTTTACAAAAAAAATAATAATATGCAATATAATTTAAAAATGGTGAGATGAAGCCGTCAATGGTTTTAAGTCATAGTTATGAAAGAGACTAAAAACTATGAGAAAGGTGGGGCATCTTAATCTATCTCTATGTGTATCTTGTATTATATATATATGGAACCAATCATCATCATCCAAATAGCCACGTGTGCTTAAAACCTTGATAGTCTTTACTCATTTAATACGACCAAACAAAAATGATTTGTTTGTTATGATTACAAAAACAAAAACATAATTCTCAAAGTGGTTAGCTAGTTGTATTCTAATGACCGATCATCACAAATAAGATAAGGATTGTTAATTTTTTTTCAAAGAAAAGAGAAAGATAGCGTTTAGGTGATCAGTTCGCTAAATAAATTAGTGCAGTATAAATATGAGTGCGTGAGATTGATAATATTAAAAATATTTAACGTCGAGAATTACAATAAAAGCCTGATTGAATACATGTATAACTAAAAATACAATTACGTGATGAAAAAGATATGTTGAAATATTTAAAGGTGAAGAACCGCACAGATAGCACTGTTAAGGATTTTTTCCAATATATGAATGGAAATTTTTTTGACAAGTTTTAATATTGGATTGTTAGCTCATTTTTATCTTCTTCTTAATCATAAAACAAATTGATGAGAATAAATCAAGTAACGTAAATGTGAGACTTTAAAGGGTCTTTCTTTTTCTTTTCTTTTTTTGCATTTGTATATGGAATGTTGTTGATTCTGTGTTCAAAGGAATATTAGTTTGGTTATGACCGGCCTATAGAAATGTTTTTCTTTACATTTCTGGCATGAATTTCTCTGTCAATTTATATAGCAATTAATAAATTTATTAGGTTTTGATAATAGCTATATATCTACAACGTACAGGGGCAAGGGCGGACGCAATAAGGGGCAAGAGGGGCAATCGTCCTTTCTTGGATTTGAATTTTTTTTCACCACATATGGAATATTTTTTGATAAAAAAGATATATAAGGACTTTTGTGGAAAAATTTATATGTGAGGGTACCTAAGTGCACCATTGAAAAATTAATCTGGGTGCAAAAGCATGGACTTCTGCAGCTGGCCATTTCCAAGTAGAATGGCTTGGCTTGGCTCATCGTGGAACTGTGATTTGCCGCTCCTGCGAGCGTGAGTGAAAACCTTATTTTTCTTCAATACTTAACAAGTTTATAAGAGGTAATCCTTATAAACCTATTAATTTTTTCACAAAATTCCCATGTGGAACTTATCCTTTTTCATTCCATTTTTCCGTCTTAAGTAGCTCACTTTAGATGACAATTTCTCATTCACTCCAAACCATCAATCTCGATGTATTCACAGAGGAGAACATGAATTTATAATAACTTTTCACAAATAAGTGTGAAGTCCCATTGAAAATTACTTTCAAAATGGCTCAAAACTAGTATTTTTTACCCATTTTTTCAATAAATCATTTGTTAGATCTACTTTTTAATATTAGGTATAATTTTATTTATTGATTACTTGCATAATATTAGTTGTATTTATTGATTAATTGTATAATATTACTAATGTTGTTATCTTTGCGTTGTATTATTTTAATTTCTCGTAATTGTTCATATTCACTATTTGAGTTGTATGAAATATTATTATTAATGCTATTATGTTTGCATTAAAATTTTATTACTTTAAATATATTTCTCTGCATGTGCTTTGAATTTTGTCATCCCTTAGCCCAATTCCTAACTCCGCAACTGATCTATAGCGGTTGTGTACCATAATTCCAAGCGACCTCTTTTGTAGTTTTATGCAATTATAAATATATATGGTAAATAGCTGTAAAACTATTTAATTTAAAAACCTCATTAAAACTCATATTGAAGTTGCTTTAGAAAAAACAAAAAACTACTATAAAATTTTACGTTGGTAAAGCAGTAGAGTAACCATAATTTACTATTAGTGCAATTATTTAATAAATTATTATCTATTTAATGTAATGTAATGAGAAAAAAAAGGTGAAAGTGGGAGAAAGTAGATCATTAACTTATTGTTGTTTTTTAATTTAAAAAATTAATGGTTTGAGTTGTACAATACTTCAATTATTAATTTTAAGGGAGATAATAATAACATTCATAAAATATAGTCTCACTACACCATATATTATTTGAACATGATCTACAAATACCACGATGCATGAAATGTATATGTGCTGGTGAGGTTATAAATTGTGAGTGATTTTATTATCACCTCATTTAAAATGAGTGATTATTATGACATTAGTTTTATCAGAGGAATAATTCTAGACATGTATAAATAATTCTAGACATATATACATAAATAATTGGCGTATGAATTGACATATTAAATATGATCATTATGTATTAATTAAAAGGTGCATGGGTCTAATACCTAACATATATAATCGCAATTTATTAATTACAATAAGTACTAATTGACATATGTATTGTATATTACTTTTTAATGTAAATAATTACGTTTTATGGGAAAGTGCCATTAACAGAGAGCATCTCCAATGGTGATACTAATTTTCTACCCATTAACCAAGTCATGCAGGATAAAAATCAGAGTAACTGACACAATTTTTTACACAGCGATTTGCTTTTCAATGAAGTTAACATATACATTGAAGTATATTTGAAATGTGTTAACAAAAATCTGATACTAATTAACTCATTAAGATCTTCATCGGAGATGCTCATCAATTTGCAGATTTGTATTAAAATTTATGATCGAGGTTGTCAAAAAAAAAAAAAAGAAGAAGAAAGAATTTCACGTGGCATAAATAATTTACTGAGTAGGTGGTGTAAAATATATTTGTTTCACGTGTATTTTTTACACCAAAAACTTTAAGTCTTTATCATTCTCACTTTTTTACTCTTTCATTTCATTTTTACATTTAGTATAGTAGGCAACAAGAAGCCGTGATTTTTTTTCATTACATTAATAATTTTTATTAATGATAAAATATTATATTAAAAAATATCCAACCCAATGGTTTACATTTTATCCAATATATAAGGAAGACTAAGACAAAGAATTCAAATAAATAAATAATAAGCCTTTTTCCAAAAAACTATTTATTTGACATAAATAATAATAATAATTTAATATAGCAACTATTTATTGGCATAACGGATTGTTAAAAGATGAATTTCACATGAACATCATATTTGATCGATACATGAAAATATAAATTTATTATGTCACAACATTATTATAATATTATGATAAATAGTTGTCGATCAAATAGATAATGCCCGCAACAAATATATCAATTGTCTGACGCTTATATTTTTATACTTGTTAATAAAGTAATAATATCCAAACCAACTTGTTCGGACAGGGAAGCAAAAAACGTGTATATAAGCCCCCATGATATCCACCAAAAGGTATGAACATTTGCTTGCACATTTCATTTGTACTTCCTTATATAGAGAGAATATAGAAAGAGAGAAAATGGAAGTGGATTCTCTTATTGAGGCATTACAATCCATACCCATGACACTAGTCTTCATCCTCCCCTTACTATTCGTCTTCTTCCTATCTCGCTTCCGCCGGAAACTGCCGTACCCACCAGGCCCACGTGGCTGGCCGGTGATCGGCAACATGGACATGGTGGACCAACTGACCCACCGTGGATTAGCTAAACTGGCCACCAAATACGGTGGAATCTTCCACCTCAAAATTGGATTCCTCCACATGGTGGCGGTCTCCTCTCCGGACGTGGCCCGCCAAGTCCTTCAAGTCCAAGACAACATATTCTCCAACCGCCCCGCCACCATCGCGATAAGCTACCTCACGTACGACCGTGCGGACATGGCGTTTGCACACTACGGCCCGTTCTGGCGCCAGATGCGCAAACTTTGCGTACTGAAACTCTTCAGTAGAAAACGAGCAGAGTCCTGGGACTCTGTGCGCGATGAAGTGGATGCGATGGTGAACACTGTCACCATTGCATCTAACACCGGCTCGCAAGTAAACATCGGCGAGCTGGTATTCGGGCTCACCCGGGATATTATCTACCGGGCGGCTTTTGGGTCCACTTCCCATGAGGGGCAAGACGAGTTCATTAAGATATTACAAGAGTTTTCGAAACTTTTTGGTGCTTTTAATATAGCGGATTTTTTCCCGAGCCTTGGGTGGGTTGACCCGCAGGGTCTCAACTTGAGGCTGGCTAAGGCTCGGGCCGCG
This sequence comes from Lonicera japonica, assembly GCA_021464415.1. NCBI lineage: Eukaryota > Viridiplantae > Streptophyta > Magnoliopsida > Dipsacales > Caprifoliaceae > Lonicera > Lonicera japonica. The sequence goes on from CM038464.1 coordinate 46,923,682, forward strand.
CTGGATGGGTTCATTGATTCTATTATCGACGAACATTTGGAGAAAAAGAAGGCCGGTTTCGTGTCCGATGAGGTCGAAACCGATATGGTTGACGAGTTATTGGCATTTTACAGTGAAGAAGCTAAAGTGAATGAGAGCGAAGATTTGCAAAACTCTATAAAGCTTACAAGGGATAATATCAAAGCTATCATCATGGTAAGTACTCCATTTTAATCTCATAAAAGACATTAAATTATTCGTTATATGATTTTAGTGATAACATATTTTAACTGTTGATTTCGTTATTCAACAGTTATCTTTTACTAAGCACATACTTTGTGCATATGAATTTGTCTGTTTTTCTATTTTTGTATCTAGCTTGGTTCCCAAATAAAAAATAAAACATGTTTTTCTACTAAATTGTGTTCTTATTCTTTCGAAAAAAATAGAATTATATTATATAAAAGGTTGGTAGGTAGGTGGAAAGCAAATATACACAATCCCACTGTGTTTCTAAATTGGAAGATACTACCCAAATAAAAATTGCAAGCATAAGATTTCGTATAAGAGTTACATTTGTTTTGTCGCTAGGAAATTAAGATTATTATTTATTTATTTTTGACGCGTCGGTACGAAAGATCTTTGATTTGTAAAGTTTACCTTTTTTGCTCATAATAATATTAATGTAAATATGCAATGGACCCTCCAATTAGTAAGTAATTACTATGCAAGAATTAGAAATTATAAACAAAAAAGGTTATTCTTGATGTAGTCTTTAATACTAGAAAGAGTCTATAAAAGTTTAAATATAGTTCTGCCTCTTGCCGAATAATCATGCATATATGTATATCCCCCTATATAATTAAGATTAAAGATTTTAAGTCAATCTTTAGCCTAAAATGAATGAAATAATCACACACATGCAATTTTTATTGCCGCATTGACAGTTCACTACAAAGTGATATACCCACTGTTTAAAACATATTTGTCAAAAATAAGCACTAAATCTATCAACAAACTCCAACAACTGTGACATCACAGTGATTTATAATTAAAAACATCATTAGGGAAACTTAGCTTTATTGCAATATAATTTTTGGACGTCAGGATGAAGCAAGCATTACGCTATAATTTCTTAGTAAATTAATATTATTTCTGAACTTATATTACGTAAACATGTAACTTTTGGTTTGAAATACTTGTACAAATTTAAATAATTTCTTTGCATGAATCATGTATTTGAAGTCCCCTTCTTTCCCTCTGTCAACGTCAGTACGTTATTCAAAAATACACGGCTTGGATTACAACTAATACTTCTAATTAATTAATTATACTACGGATATTTTTTTGTAAATAATATATTTTGATTGACCATATTCCATAAGTATTTTTAGGAAATACATGGTAGAAATAAAGTTAGAGACACATGCAATAACGTGTCACTAACATATTTGTCCTCAATGAACAGGTCCATCATAAGCAAAATTTGTAAACAAATTCTTGATGACAAATGGAAAGATAACACCACATCACTGTAGCTTGAATATATGTCCCAAATTCTATCTCCGAATTAACAATAATTATTCCCAAATTCACAAACAACTTGATGATATTTTAAATTGGGTGGTATCTTATTATTTTTCATTTTTCAGGATGTAATGTTTGGAGGGACCGAGACAGTGGCATCCGCAATAGAGTGGGCCATGACCGAACTCATGCGGAGCCCCGAAGACCTCAAACGGGTCCAACAAGAACTCACTCAAGTAGTCGGACTCAATCGCCGGGTCGAAGAATCCGACTTTGAAAAACTCACCTACCTCAAATGCTGCCTCAAAGAGACCCTCCGTCTCCACCCGCCCATCCCCCTACTCCTCCACGAGACCTCTGAGGAAGCCGTGGTGTCAGGCTACCGGATTCCGGCGAAGTCCCGGGTTATGATCAATGCATGGGCTATCGGGCGGGACCCGGGTTCATGGGTTGACCCAGATACCTTCAAGCCATATAGGTTTCTTAAAGAGGGGGTGCCAGATTTTAAAGGGAGTAACTTTGAGTTTATTCCATTCGGGTCGGGTCGGAGGTCGTGCCCCGGTATGCAACTAGGGTTGTATGCTTTGGAGGTGGCAGTGGCTCATTTAGTTCACTCTTTTACATGGGAATTGCCTGATGGGATGAAACCGAGTGAACTTGATATGGGTGACGTGTTCGGACTCACTGCTCCGAAAGCAAGTCGACTCATTGCTGTGCCACGTCAGCGCCTCTCGTGTTCTCTCTATTGAGAAACGAACGCGTTTGTTAAGGCCGGGCACTATAAATATTATTCTTTAAAGTTGCAGACGAAAGGATGGGGTACACCTATCAGTAATACACGATGAAGAATAATTTTTTGTGTCTTTAAACAGTTGGCAGAGAAGAAAGATTTTCTCCGCCGCGTGAGTATTTTATTTCCGTTTGATATATATATTTTATTTTCGTTTTTTTGACATAAATATATCAGGCTGAAGAAAAAATGTAATAACTCCAAAGATTTGGAAAAAAAAAGATGTGAAGGCTCTTTCTCGTTTTAAAATTTTAATTTATTTTTATGTTTAGTACCGGGATTTGGGTGGAGTGTCTTTGTCTTTCTAGTATAAAAGTCAGCACTTAGATAAATACATGGATTTGTGCCAAGTGTAAAAATCTTATTTCTCAAATTAATAATTTGTTTGTAATATATATTTCCTTTTTAAAAATGTTATCGTAGGAGGGTTGGTGTATGATGAGGTGAGACTCACACTTCTAATAGGTTCACATGTAATGGATGTCTCTTTCACGTACACTGGTACACACATTATTATCTATTTAATAATTTGAGAGCAGATTTTTTATCACTTGAGTTAATCAAGGTTTAAATATAATACAAAATTAATTACATTTATAAAACTCAAATAAACAAGTATGTTCTCCGAGGTTTAACAAATATACAATTACATACCCTCAAATATATATATATATATTATAAACAACATACTACTTTTAAATTAAAAGTCCACTTTTTCTTGAAAAGTGAGAAACTATAGGACTTGTAATTTAAGAAAGAGTTAGTAATAGACTAAATCAATGTGTCTGCTAAAAGGAGAAGAAAAAAATAAGGATTGGAATAGTAAATTATTGAATGCTCTTTCTTACGTTACAACAACAGTTTAAATCTATTTTTTCCCTTTTCGCCTTTTCTTTCCTTCTTTCTTCTTCTTAACTTTTTTTTTTTTTCAAAAATTCAGTTGCCTATGAACACAAAAAAAATTGAGAATATTTTTTTTGTTTGCCTGTGGGTTTTTGTTATGGTTAATTAGATCACATTAAGGTGCGGATCATGGCCAGACTAACAGCAGAGATAGAAACAAGAGTACCTATACAGTACTTTATCACATCATATTTTGCAGCTTCCACTTGAGCTCTTAATGAATGAACTTCCTACAAAATAAAATAATTGATAAGATAGAAGTTTGTAATGGATATATGTATGCAGTACTTTATCACATCATATATAAAGTTTATGTATGTATATTTTGCAAATGCAATTTGGTACTTACTCGGTCAAGTTTGTTAGTGAGGCTACAAGTTTCTTGATTTTGACTCGCTAGCTCATCCCTGATTCGCCTGCAAGTTGGTTTAACAGATGTTATAATGCTATGCCGATAACAAAAAAGGAATCAAGAAATTCAACATTGACTGCAAAGAAAGTCCGAACTGATCAAAACAAACATATGCATGCACGTATTTGTAATTTTGTACACGCGTGTTCATATGAGTTTTGACAAGGAAAGTTAATCTATTTGCTTACCCTCTTTCAAGATTCATATCCAAACGCTGACCAGCAGCTACTTTATCAACTTCATACCTGCGTGAATATGAACATCCTATCATTTTCAAGTTAATGATAAGCAAAAAATGGATTTCGGAATTAGAACTACCAACAAACAGACCTCAATTCACTGCGCATCTTTTCTATGTCACCCTTAAGTTTTTCAGTCTCGTGTTGTAATAAAGAGAAATGGTGGCCCTGCATAACGCATGAAAAAACAAGCAAACAAAGAATTGAACTAGGTATATCGGAGAATTCAGATACAAAAGCATTAGCTGGCATGTAGATTAGTGATAAGTGTATTGTGCTTATTTGGACATCTCATTTGTATCTATGTTAATTAGACTTGTTTTATGATGTAATTAAACAGTATTTCAAGTTGTAAATTTGTATTTTGTAATATTTATGGAAGTTGGAACAAAAACAAGCCAAACAGCATCGTATATGCGCAAGAGCTGTCAAGTCAAGCCCGTGTTCTTTATTCAATCAAGCTACTCCTATTTACCAATTTGCACTCTTGCTCCCAAAATCAGAATACAGGGGAATTTTCAGTTATTCCAAAACTCAGATTGAATGAATCCGGCCACCTTCACAATCAGGTCTATCTAGTCAATAAAACATCAAGAGAAAAAGGTTGAAAGTACATCATTATATCCTAGACAATGTACCTGCGAATTCTGAACTTCAGACTTGAATTTGGACAAACTGGAGTCTTGAGTCAACTCAATCTACATAGAAATGTGGAGTGACATACAAGGAGGTTAACACAATTCACACAAAATTGCTATTATAAAATAAAAGGGAGAAGGAAAGAGAAGCATACTTTTTGCATTTCAGGCTTGGAAACAAAAGAATGAGTAAAAGTTTCAATCGTGTCGTTCAAGACTTCAGTGATGGAGGCTGTAATGGCTTCGGCCTGCTTTGAGGGCAGACCTTGCGCTTCTAATCTCCTAACCTGATACGAAAATTGCAAAATTCACTTCATACTAATTACCTCCAGTTCTAGGCAACTAAAATGTAACATGCATATCTCGCTGTGCAATTGTCAAATTAATTAAGCACTTATTGTTAATGTCAAAACAGTATAGCATTCCTATTTCCTAAAACATGATTTACATGAAATCTCCATTTGCTTAGGCAAAAGTCATTACCGCATTGGTAATAGCATTTGACAACTCTCATTTGAAAGTTCATTTTCAATAACAATCCTAGTCGGTGTTTGATAACAATTCTTTTACGTGGAAGATGCTCAAAACTTCAAGTTTTGTATTTGGATTTGTTTCTTTACCTCTAAACGCTCAATGCCCTTGCTAAATGCGTAATGCTTAATTTTAACTAAATTTCATTCCAATACCACTCCTGTTAGCTTTGTTCATGAGGTACTGATTCATATTTTAATTGTACTTGTAAATTTGTCAAATTCATCTATTCAGCATTCAGAACCAGATAAATTGAAACAAAAAGTATATATTAAAGCTTCATTCAAAAAGAAAAAAGGAAAACGCATTTTCGTCTAATTCAGCGTTAAGCATTAAAAATGTTCATTTAGACGCTAAAAAAGAAAAAGAAATAGAAGACTGTTAATGTAAGTTTTCCATGTAATTCAAAAACCATTTCCATCCAAATTTTTTGTTTTCCATGAAAGAAAACATATCCACAAAATCTAATTCCATGGAATTCAATTATCAAGTAAGTTTATCAAATGCATTGCACATAAAATGAGGGGAGGAATATAGAGAAGATTACTAACTAAGGCTAAAGTATCGACAAGGAACAAGGGCTTGGCATTGGATTTTGCAACCTGCGAAATCTGCCTGCAATCTACACACCTCCTCCAAGTAGAAGAAAGCGAAGAAGAAGGGGCACGCGAGGCAGCAGCCAGACCTCTCAATAGAGCCAAGTTGCTCCCCGCGTAAGAGACCATTTCTGGAAGAAATTAAAAATATATATATATACAAATTAAAGAAACTTTTCTTCTCTCCAATTCCTTCTATTCTCTCTATCTATCAAATTCAACCGATTTGTGGATTGATGAGGAATGAATAGAGATGAGATTGATAAAAATAATGTACGTGTAGAGAGGTTGTAAATGACAGGTTTGTGTATCCTCTCCCATCTACAATCGTGGAGGATTCGCTCTTCCCCACCCATTTTAAACGTCTGGGGGGGTCCTTTCTTCCTTTCTTTTTTTTTTTCCATTAACCGTCCTCACAGTATCTCTGCTTGTCGTCCATAATTTACTACTACAATTGGTGCCATGCGCGTGTAAAAATTTAGTTAAATAGTAATAACTGAAAAAAAAAATTATAAAGATAACTAATTAGGGATTTTAGGATCCGGCCACCTAGTAAAAATTTTGAGGACAAGGTCTTCTAATTTTATTTTTTTAAAATATGTAGTCCCTTACTGTTCGAGAAGATATTGTATCTACTCCAACAAGGATTCAAATGCGTAAATACTTTCCGGTAAGTATTCTATTTCACCGATACAATGTCTATGATCGAGAAAACATTATATGTTTGCCCCTTCCTTTAAAAACAGGGATCGTGTACATTAAAAAGATAAGTTCGTATCTTAAAAAAGTTACAAGGAGATTGGATCATATATATTTTGTTTTTGTAATAAAATGTGTTTTTAGGTTTAAAATCACATGTTCAAGTCACTGATTAAATATTATTTTTATTATTATTTTCAAAAAGTAAAAGAGATTTGGTAATTTAACAAACAATTTTTAAACTTTAAAAAATAATTTTTTAAACCTTATAATTTATAAGTTAACTAGTCCGTTTTTTTTTTTAAAAAAAAAAAAAAAAACTTGAGCCCTAAGCCCAACTGTCCCAATTTAACGAGAAGTAGACTGCTTTTTCTTTAAAATACATAAACGCTAAGCCCAACCCCCAATTAACTTAAGAGAAATGCTTTACCCACCTACAAAGTTTACCACATTAACTTACCGGCTGAGTTGGATTGCTGATGTGGATATTGTTGTTGTTTTCTAATTTAAATAATTTTAAGTGTAAAAAAGGTATGTGAAAAGTCCTACTTGAATAAGAAACAAGGAATACAATTGTTGCCCACTTCTCTTGCAAATTCCCCCCAAGCTCTCCGTCCAATCTTCTTTTTCCCTTGCCGGCTCTTTTTGGATGTGAACGGTAATTTTGGCTCTCTTTCTTCAATCTTTTTTTTTGTTTTGTTTTAAGTTGTCAATTATTTCCTAACTTTAGTGGATGCTTATATTATATATTAACACATCCTTGCAATATACATCAGATTAAAGAACACAAGGGTTTTCATATAGTTTAACTTTAAAAGTGCCTTGGACTTTCATGAATTTTTTTACAAGAAATCATGCGTGTAAATTAGTATGAAAATAATTTTTTAAAATAATAATAATATATTTCTTAACTGCTTTATAAGTGTACAAACAAGGCTAAGTGCAATACACAGTAATATATATAGTTGTTTTGAAAGGTAAGATATTATATATTTTATGAATTTTTTTACTAAAAGAATTATCTATTTATTTTATTTTTATAGGGCATGGAAGATAATAATGAAATCGAATTCGGTAGTGATTCATATGCAAAACAAACAAAGGACATGGCAAATGAAAATGATCAACCCGTAAGTCATACAATAGTTGAAGTTTATGAGAATACACCTAAGCTTGGAATGGTTTCAATTCCTATCAAGAAGTTTGTGATTTTTATAAGAAATATGCGCGTGTTAAAGGATTTGATACAATGCAAAGGAGGTCAAAATCTGAAGAAGGATTGTTGAGGTACTTTACTCTTGCATGTGCTAAAGCAGGTAAGCCACAAAACACAGCAATTAATTCTTTTAAGGGTAGACCTTCAAGTAAGATGATTGCAAAGCAAGGATCAATGCAACGTTGCGCCTTGACGGGCAATATATTTTGTCTCTTGTTGAACTTAATCATAATCATGAAACCAGTCCATCAAAAGTGCGGTTCTTTAAGGGTAATAAAAGTTTGAATGATCACGTAAAAAGAAAACTTGAATTAAATGATGAAGCTGGTATAACTATATGTAAAAGCTTTAATTCATTAGTTGTGGAAGCAGAAGGATATGAAAACTTATCATTTGGTGAAAAAGAATGTCGAAATTATATTGACAAAATTAGGAGATTAAAACTTGGGGAAGGGGATGCAGAAGCAATTCGTAAGTACTTCGTTTCCATGCACCAAAAAAATCCACAATTCTTTTATGTGTTGGATCATGACGATGAAGGGCGCTTAAAAAATGTTTTTTGGGCTGATGCAAGATCTAGAGCTGCATATGAATCGTTTGCAGATGTAGTGTGTTTCGATTCAACATACTTAACAAATAAGTATGATATGCCATTTGCTCCTTTTGTCGGAGTGAATCACCATGGACAATCTGTGTTACTTGGATGCGGTCTTTTGTCAAATGAATACATGGATACATATGTTTGGTTGTTTGAGACATGGTTAGATTGCATGTTAGGTTGTCCTCCAAATGCCATAATCACTGATCAGTGTAAAGCTATAAAAGGAGCTATTGCACAAGTATTTCCAAACACTTATCATTGCTTATGTAGATGGCATATAATGAAAAAGGTTCCTGAAAAGCTAGGAGGATTCAACGAGTATAAAGAGATCAAATAAAAATGAATAACTTACATTTTATTTAATAAGACAAATGGAGCCCACCGTTTTGACGCGTGTTCTTCCACGTTCGCCGGTAAGGAAAGGCGGTATAATATGCCGTGTTGTGTAGCAGTACTCTTAACTTAAATATTATTAAAATATGTAGAACCAATAAATCTCATATCCTTTAAGGCTTAAGCCTTTGATAAAATAAAAGCAGCCACTCCCCATCCAAACATATTTTACTATTAAGTAGTTTGTTTTTTTTTAACGAGCTCTTCGATAAATTCATTAAATGATATAAAGTTTTTGATGCGTCCGTCTATATTCACAATTCTTCAACCAACGTAAAAATATTTTCTCTGTTTCTATGAATTCTGTCCATCTTTCATTATCTTTAATATTTTTGGTGAGTTTATTTGAAAAAAAAATTATTGAATGAAAATCATCTTTTAATTTTTGTTTAACCAAGTTCTGTAAGAATAAGAATTTTATTTATTCTCTTTTTTCTAAATTTTTTAAATGTCACTATTTTATTGCAAATTGATTAATTTTCTCCTTCACGTGAATATACGAAAGGGCAAAACAGCCCTTGGGTCAAAATTTTGCCTGGGCCCCACTCAAGGCCAGCCCTAATTAGGAGTGGGTCTTCGAGGGGTAGGGACTAGGGAATGTGGGAGATGGACTTGAACTGCTAACTTACTAGGTAAACTCTGCTTTTTTTAACAATTATATTTTCAAACTTTCACATAAATTTTGGAAGGACTAAAAACATATTAACACATTATTTTTGTTAAAATATGAGTTTTAGTGACGTCTATTTAAAGTTTTTAATAAGTGTGATAAGAGGAAACTGAAGTGGCAACGGTTTTACACATTATTAATTTGGCAATATGATATCTAAGTTGAGTAATGAAACATGTTACCGCTAAGTAATCACAAGATTTGTTATATGATTTTTATTTTAAATTAGTTGATGCATGTCCATAAACAAAAAGCAAAGTAATAAAAAAAAATTAGTATAATATTCTTTTAAATATCACTGAGTGGGCAATACAATTACTTAACTATTGGTGATAATCTCATTTATTCTCGCAAGAAAATAAAATGTAACACATTGTATTTACTTGCCGTCCTCCAAAAAAAAATAATTGCTTTTTTATTAGTACTTTTAAAATGAGGAAAAAGGGAAGATCCGAGAAAAGAGAAGCACCCACCATGGGCCTCAAACCCAAGACCAGACCACAAGATTCAGAACTTTACGCTCTACCAACTGAGCTAGACCGGGCTTTTCATTTGCATTAGTTAATTTAGTATTGTTTACTTTAATTTAGGAAATGAGAGAGATTATTAAGTCCAACTTTAATCCGCTACATCATATCGAGAACGTGAGCAAGTTATTTGATCCTTTCTTTTTCTAACACATAAAATTGTTTTTGATAATTAGTTATCCATATCTTAGGTTAGTTAAGTATTTGAAGACATCACTGACATGTGGGTCTTTGGTTAGTAGGTTGGATTAGCTTCTACATGTTGGAGTTTTACCTGAAAAAAATTTCTTTAATAGTAGGTTGGATTAGTTTCCTCTAATAGAAATGAAGGGTTAAATATCAAATCGTTACAGAATTTGGGGTAACCATTTACTACTTTTTTTCAACAGTAAGTATGTCAGGCCTCGTGCATTTTGATTAATTCCTTCCTAAAATACTCGAATAGATTTTGGCACATCGGCTTACAAAGAGCTGGTTAAGGATTGGCAAATTTTAGATCTAACTTTTGGCCCGATGGCAGTAAAATAGCCGCAAGCTTCATCTATAATATATTACAATGTCATGTCAAATTTTAGTACTTTTCGATTTTACTCTTACATTCTTTACTTTCCATTAAAAAAGTTACTCTTGATGGGATTCACACTGCTCAGCTTTTGCTATATAAACATACATTTAACCATTCAGGTGTTGTTTGATAATACCATTTAAATTTAAAAACTTAAATGGTTTTGAAGTTCTTTGTTAATAAAAAAAAAGTGCCAACTTAATTTTCTCCACTTAAAACTTAAAATTTTCATCTAAAGTTTTAAATGGTAAATTCCCGACTTAAAATTGAAAACTTAATTTTAAAGAGTGTAAAATACCTATTTTATCCTTTTACATTTTAGAATCATGTGATCCAAATAAATTAATAAGGGAAAAATTGTCATACTACAAAAAAAATCAGTTTTCAGATACGTTATATTCAAAAAGATAACATTTTTTTAGATACAATTTTCAGAACTAAACAAACAGTTTTTTCAGTTTCAGATTTTTTATCAAACACCACCTAAGCCATTCAATATTATTGTTATAATATTTTGTTCAAATTATACATACGTGAGCTACAAAGATATCACGTATGCAGAATAATCTAGTAAAATTGTATAACATCACAAATTCGAGCCTTGCCAACCCCTATCTCAATCTCCCTGCACCAAAACTCGAACCAAGTGTTACTAATGAAAGACACGGTTGCTATATATCCCTAAAAATATTTTTCATAATCAATTTTTTTCAATAGTGTTATATATAAATATTGTAATTGACATTATTCATTGTATTTTTTAATGAATATGAATCTTGTTTTAAAAAATATTGACAATTTTTTTTAACAATATAAATTTTATTGACAATAGAATTACAAAACAAAAGTTAAAATATTTCAAATTTTGAAAAATGAAATATTGAAACAGAAAAATAATGTGGCATGTAGATATAAGACCCTCTAAATGTAGAGGTTATTCTCACAATTTTTTATTTTTTTTGAAATCGGTTATTCTCACAATTTGTTCCTCTATTTTTACATTAGAGATTATTTTTTTTCAACTCTATTGTTTATATACCATATATATCAAATTTGATTTTTACACACGCAATACTTGTGTGATTTAAATATAAATAATTTAAAAGGAAAAAAAAAATATAGTACACGGCCTAGCAATTAAGAGTCCTATATAACCCTTACAAGTGTAAGAAGTAAAATTTCATTGCTTACGCTAATAATACAATTTTTTTAATGAAATTAAAGCACGAAGAGACAAAATCATCATCATATTAAAAACCTAACATTACTTTTGGTGCATCGAAATGACTTCTAGTCATATAATAGTAAACGTAGCACTATATTTTCTTTCTCCAATTCGGAGACGTCTTATATTAAAACTCCCACGCTTGGCTACTTCATAGAATATTCCCTAAGAAAAACTGAAACCTCTAAATTCCACAGAAAAAGGAAGTTAAAAGAAGTCTCCATGATTATCGAATTTAAACTAAATTCAGAAGTCTGGGCATTTATGAATGATTTCATTCTAAAGGCATGCAAGAGCACCCTATCTATACCACAAAACGTCATATTTGGTACCCTTCACATCAGCAACATTTCCTTCTCACAAAAGGAATTTTTAAGCAATCAAATAAACTCCCATCATTTACTACAGAACAGCCGAGTATTTTAAGAGACAAAAAGGAAAGATAAATAAGTTTATAATGCCGTTATCGCATAATTACTCGGTTACATTATATAGCTACATATGGATCATGACTAACAAATTTGATTGTACAAAAGGAACCGCATCTTCATGGGTGAAAATAATCGCACTTTGCGCCCTTCTTGCAATGCCCGCTCTCATAAAATTTACAAACTCGCTGCCCTCTCAGTGGATGCCTCGAACTTGAATAACCACCACCTCCTCCTCCGCCACCGCCACCGCCACCACCACCACCTGCACCTGCACCTGCAGATGAGTGCCTGCTCCAAGACGACTTGCTACCCCTACTGTCCCTACTATGGGAAACCCGGTCCCTCGGACTAGTAAGTCTGTCCCCACCATGCTTTCTTTGACTATCCCGCCCTCTGGCTCCCAGGCGAGGCACCATGATCCATGCTACCACTTCCCCGTGATGACAATCCCTGAGCGGATCCCCACCCCGTGTTTGCAATTCCTTGAGGTGATTTTCCCAACAAACCCGAGTTTAGGTTTACAGGCGTAGTATCCCAACCATCATCCATTACTTCAGGGCCCGATCTGCGAGAAACATTTAGTGGTGATGGAACCCGGAGGCTGGACCCATCCCGGTTACCTGTTCGCCCATCTGATTTTGCCCTTTCAGAGGATTGGTGCATTTTTAGCCAATCAGTGTCCATAGATTCAGTCCGTGATCGGTTAGCGTTGACTGAGTCAACCATGTCTTGACCTGTTGTGAATGATGCAGAGAATTGGACATAGGAACTGTTTAGGTCCCGTGGACCACCGGTTGACCTTGTTTCTTCCTCGGCTCGAGCCCTTATAGAGGGTGGTTGTTGCACTGTATCCCAACGCGTGCTCTTAGATTTTGAACGTGCTTTCCGAGAAACATCTGTATCAAACATGTCGAAACCTTTTCCCTGGCTGGATGGAACATGAGTGCGTGTAGAGGATTGCCCGCTAGACCCCTTTATAGGATCAAAAATATCGGCCTTAGATGACCCAATAGGTTCACCTCTAATAGTAGATTGAGAAGGTAACTGTATATCACTGGTCGAGCTCACAGCCCCGGTTTTTACCGGATCAAGCGTAGGGCTGAACTCTTCTTCCATGGAACTAAAATAATCGTGTTTAGGACCATGGATCAAATCCTCGCCACATTTCATAACGGAAGTAGGTGAAGGTAAGCCACCTTGGGACTCCATTGCATCAACTTCAGCCAACAAATCTGAGACCGATTCTTCGGCCAAAGTGCTAAACTCGATCCGTTCAGTAAATCCCATTTGCCAACTAGGCGCCGGGTGGGACCGCGGAGAATGAAAAAGTTGATCGATCTTTGAACTCAAACTAGACACATGGCCATCACCCAGTGCTTCATGCGGTTTCAGCAAAACGGAACCTGAGTCCCAGTCCTCAACAGAGGGTTTTATTGTGTTAGGGAAATACCCACCAACTTCTAGACCAGTAGCATTGCTCCAGCTAGGTCCCGAATCATGAACGGGGAAATTCATCGGCAGAGATTGCTTGTTTTGAATATTTTCAGCTTCTCGTTCTTTCTGATTATCTTCATTACTCATCTTTAGCGTAAGAATTGGCAGATCAACAGTAACTGAATCTCGAACAGGAAGGCCTGAAGAAACAGACTGCTTGTTTTCCGTTGCTTGGCTTTCCCAGCCCCCACTGCTCGTGTTTGGGGCAGGACTATGCAGATCGGGAATATCTACTTCACCATTCCGTTCACCAGAATCAAGGTTGTTTGGGAAAAAATTTAGAGGTAAAGGTCTCCAGTTCTGTCCAGAAGACTGGCCCGGGAAAATCTGACCGTTAGATTGGTTCTCATGAACCTGTACACTAGTTGTAGTCTCAGCCGTATTCTCAGCCGTGTTGGTTCCATGTGAATTCCAGTTCTCATTGTTCAGATCAGAGTCCCATCTTTCAACTTCTTGACCTTTTTCAGATACGGCCACATGGGCCTCCCCAGATGGCGAGGACGGTTGAACCGAACTACGAATTTGGGGTTGGCCATAATTAGAATTATCATTACCCTTTAATGGGTCCCACCTGTTACTCTCGTTCGCAACTTCACTGTTACCGATGGAAGGATCTTTCGCAGAATTAGATTGCAGCTCCTCAGTTTGATTACTGTCTTTTCTAACAGCATTGATATTGGAGTTGGATAATTTACTATCAGAGGTGCCTCCAGCTTCTTGAAATTGTACAGAGATGTTGTAAAGTAACTGTCCGTCCAATGCATCTGTTAAAAGTACAGAGTCATCTTGCCTATTGCTTGCCCATATTCTCATATCCGGCGGAAAGCATCCGGTTGCGCTCCATTTTTGGAGTTGGAGCATAGAAAATGGACCTTGAATTTGTCCATTTAGGTCTCGGTAGTGCCACAGTTTCTCTGCTTCACTTTCGTTAGCCGGTGGAGTGCTTTCTGTAGAGAGGGGTGTGGTTGAAGTTTCTGAAGTAATCAAGGGTAATGAAGCGGATACCTCAACAGCTTGATTGTTTGGAGTACAACTCGCTAAACCAGCAGGACCAATTTCGTTTACTCGTCCCTCTGAACTATTTGATTTATGTGCGTCTTTGCCCTCGTCCACTCTGTCCAGAGCCTCAACAGAAGCTTCTTCTTTATCTAGGTAAAATGTGATACAAATATTAATGATCTGCCCAAAGGTAGTTAAAATACGGTAGAATTCAACTTAAACCCCCTGTCCAAAAAAAAAAAAAAACCTTTAGATTTCGGCATCACGAAATAGTTCCAGTCACACCCTGTGTTTTGCAAATGAGCTTTTTCAACTTAGCTCCCCATTTAAATGTGAAATTAGACTTGCCCTCTATTTTAATAATCATTAGACTCTGCACCCTACATTCAGGGGAATCTCATAGTATTACGTAAAAATGGGAGGCAATGTTTAAAGTTTTTCAATGGTTATCCTTTAACATAAACCCCCATTTGTATGTAATTTTTTGACTTCCCCCTCATGGAGGGGGTAATGTCTATGGATTATGTTAACAGGGAACTCTAATTTCACATATAAAATGGGGGGCAAAGTCGAAATGCCCTTCGCAAAATACCATCACTGCCTCGTGCTTTATTAAGTTTGCCAAAAACCTCCATTGCTCGTACAAAATAGTTATTGTTTAAGAATATCCCTGTTGACACCGCACCGAGTGGCCATGAAATATTATTGGGGAAAAAGGTTTTCAACTAAATGAAATTAAATTTTATATTTATTTGGTAAATAAATAATTGAGTGCCTAGCCGCCTTCCCTCTACCGCTTTTTAGAACATAATCAGGAGAAAAATGAAATATAAATAATTGGAAAAATAGGGTTAATAAACCTTGTTTGTTGCCATTACATTCTCCAGCCTCTTCTTCGGATTGATAATTTGGATCCATTTTTGGATCAGAATGTACTTCTGGAGCCTCACATAGTCTGCGGCGACGTTCCTCCGGTGACTTTAGAAGCTGTAGTCTCTCTACGCATTCTCTAAGCGTAAAATGTCAAGAAATACCAATTTATTTTGCCATGTAAAGTATAAGTTACATCGAGAATCAAGTTATTAAATATCAGAAATCACTACCATTGCTTGAAGTACCATTGCACTTAGGCCCTGTTAGGTTCAGTGTAACATAGTTTTCACCTACATGATATGCAAAATGGTGAAAAGCTTCTCGCCTATTCAACATTAAACTTGCTCCATTAAATACAATGAACTACTTGGGTGTGTGTTTATTCATAGTAATATACGAACAAAATTTAGTTGTAAGTCCATGAAAATATATTTTCAATCAAAACTAAAACAATCAAGGACAAGTTGAAATTTTGGTTCATTCATGCAAATCTAATATGATTGAATTAATCCACTGCTATATAAGATGTCAAAATACAATCCACGAAAGGATATTCCTTTGTATGCCCCTGTTCACTTGCTTGATCACGAAGTTGATTGAATCGTATTATCTCGGTTTCCACCCACTAGTAAAAAAAGCAAAAGAAAACCGTAGTTAATTAGTTACACATTAATTATAAGAGGATTGCAAAATATCACATGAAAGAAATATGAACTCCTCTTAATGTCTCCCAGTTTGGGCATTATAATTGCATGCTAAAAAACTTACATCCTTGAATTTCGCTGCCTGGAGCGCCATTGCTTTCGCTTGTACCTCGCCCTATAATCCAAGGCAAAAGCCAATAATTAGCTCAGAGTAGGACAAATATTCTCTGGTTGAGAAATACAAAAGACATATCAAGCATTCACACTTACTACAGTCAACCGTTCTACAAGCCCACGTCTTACACTCCGCCGTAAATGTATGCATTCTTCCTGAAAAATATAGCATATTAAAACTGAGAATATATATACACACATCATCATTACATATTGAAAAGGAATCATTCAACTCTAGTCAATTTAATCTATGGATAAGTTATACAAGCATAACTTTTGCCTACCAAAATCAACATGGTTGGTTTGGATTACAAGAAGGATCAGATAGGCAAATTAGAAATGAAGATATTTCCATCTTTCACTTGCCTTCTAGATTAATTTCCTGAGGGGAGTAGAAGAGAATATAAGAGGAGGCAAGATTTTCATCACCTGCTCTCTAATGAGACCTTTTCTATCACATATATAGAGAAAAGTTATGTCAATCAGCAACAACATAAAACTATCTGAGTTACCAGCATTTCAGAATCAGTGTAAATATCAATCCAATTCAAAAGGATGCATGTTGTGTGGTGCAAAAAAAGGTTATTGTTTCTCATCCTGCACTCACTTATTGTCAACAACTAACTCAAACAGCAACCCAATGCTAAACACTAAACCTAGAGTATTTTTAAGAAAGAAAAAAGGAGTGTTGAAGCACTTCACCTAAAATGAAAATTGCAACGCCTATAGAAATTAAGAAAGCTTTTCTAGATTGTTATGGTCACATAATACCAAGTCAATGAGGAGGTAATAAAGAAGGGCCATCAATGCAGCTTACTTTATACCGCGACACTAGGTTGTCGAGAAATAAAACTGATTTTTTTTTTATTTTTTTTTTTACAATGAAGGTGAAGATGTTGAGATTGATTAGCAAAAAATACTAAAAGGATAGATGAAAGAATGAAGCTACGGTTTGGCCCAAAACAAAGGCAAGTAAGAACAAGCTGTAAGGCATGGCAACATGTACTAAAAGACCGAGAAAAGCTCATTGTCTTACGATAAATATATTTTGTATGAAATCTATTATTTATCATAAAGCAAGCAACAATTTCCATGCCATGCAACCATTAAATAGAAATGGTAGTATGGTACCAGAAAGCTTAAATTTAAAAATTAAATTATAAATCTGTCAAAACAAACGCCTTCACCCCCCATGGTGTCAGTTGTATGATATGGCATGGACTAACTACTTGCTTACAATAAATTAAATGCAGTGTCCTGAAAATAATCAAAGATACCCCCAGTCAAAAAATAAAATAATATTGTTTTGATAAAATAAGATAAAATTGCATTTGGGCTCATATTCTACCTTAAGCAAATCCGTACGGGTAAATGTATAGAATGATTTTATATGGATCAACCAGCTGAAGTTATCTTAAAAACTGAAAGGAACAAATGTTCAGTAAACTATGGTAAGTACTAAAGCAGCAAATATGAATCACCTCAGAGAAATCTTGATTTGATATTGCATCAATTGAGACATCCTCTTGCTTGTCCAAATTTAATACTTTGAGCGTGACATCTGATGTTTTATTTCCGATTGTATACGGTACGGCCACTTTATTTGTACCTGCATGAAACATTTCAACACTTGAGACATTTCAAATAATCTCTACTCTTCAGTGTACAAAGAATATTCTTAGTGTAGATAAAGTTATTTCATGTATACCTACAACTTTGACAAGTCTGTGAACATCTTGTTTCTCATCGCTACTAGGTATCCTTATTCGCACAATCGACCCAACAACCTTGGCATGAAACTTTTCATTATCATCGACTAAATTAGCAATTAAATCCCTCCGTAGGTAAATTAATTTAATATTATGAACATCAATGGCAGCATAGTCATCTCGATTAGACTGTGGTGGACGCTCTTTAGCGGGGCCCTCTGTGGATCCAATAAAAAATGTGTCTTTGTCACCAGCTCGTTTTTCAGAAGTCAAAGAGTCACCATTGGGTGTCTTTAGTTGTTCTACGTTCTTTGTTTCGTCAAAACTTTTCGTCTCTAGAGATTTTGAAGATGTGTTTGAAATAGGGATTTTGCCATTATTGTAGCCATAATGTATACCAGGTGATTGCCCCTTGTAACCCATTGTTGCACCAGCTCCTTTCCAGGGAGATTTAGCTTGAGTGAGCTCAGTCAAAGTTAAAGAAAGCTTTTGTTTTAAGTAAATCCAATATATCTTGAAAAGATACTCCCAGCTTGTCTTGTCATCAAAATCTACTTGAGGCTGCACAATTTACGAATAAAAGCAATACCAGTCACTACATAAATCACCAATGAAGTAGAAGGCAACAATTACACAAGGCAAAGTCAGACTGAAGCTGCAATGAAAACACTAGCTCAATATGCAGCATAACGCAATCAACCCGAGGAGAAGGGGGAGTGCTGTGGCGGTTGGGGGGATGGTTGGCGCATTTGGCCCACTTTAATTTTTTTTAAAAAAAAAAATTTGCAACCCATCCCCCTCATTCAAATTTCTGGGTTCACCCCCTGACCGTAAGGGCTTGTTTGGTTCAAGATTTAGGAAAGGAATTGGCACTTTATACACCACTCTCCTGGCAGTTGAGATTCCTGGCCAATATTTGGTTAAGACTGAAAATCTCGTCTACTCATATTGAGAATAACTTGCACATATGGTCAATGGCGAAACCACATGGGGACAAAGGGGCAGGGGTCAATTGACCCTCCTCAATTGACCCTCCTCTTTTTTTGAATATATATATATATAGGGTAGTGCGATGGATGGTGCTTTTCCACCATAGCCTAGAGCGGATAACTTTTTATTTTAACGCATTTTTGTTGTATTTAAGGGCAATAATCTTTGAATATTGTTCTACTAAACTATATCAAGGATGTTGAATATGATATTCACTTGATTTTGTCCCTAATTTGTGATAACTAATAATGTGGTGTAGCTTCTTATGTGTACACATGCACACACCATAGCGAATACTCACAAATACCACAACATCCAAAAAATAAAAATAAATTGTTTTAGTATTTAAAAGAGTTTCAAATTGATAGATTGACTTTTATAACATTATGTAAACATAATTGAAAAGCTAAATCACCAACTCGAAGTTTATAAATGTAAAAATAAAGAAGTATCCACCATCGCTCTACCAATATATATATATATATGAGCTAGGCCATAAAGAGGGAATCCCTCACTTTAACAAAAAGAAGGGATGACCATTTGGAGGATTAAATGGATGAATTTTTTATGAAAATTTGCAGAGATAATCTATTAGTGAGTAGATCACCTACACCAAATTTCATAAAAAAAATCAACCTAGAAGTGGGTGAAATGACAATTTCTCATAATTAAGATCATCTCTTCATCAAATTACCCTTCCAGCCTTCCAAACAGCCGTCTCTTCTTTTTGTTGAAGTGAGGGAATCTTGGCTGTTCTTGTTGATTTTGTTTAATAAATCTTGGTTGTTCTTGTTGATTTTGTGCACTATTTTTGTTTGATGCTCTATATTTTTATTTGTTTGATCTTCAATGCTACATTTTGCTTGTTGGTTGTTTGATCTTTGATTTAATACCGTAATAGCCCAAATTTTGATACATTTGGCCCTAGTTTTAGTTTTGACCTAGTTTAATGAACTGAAATTGATTTTTACATTCATTTTACATTCATTTTGATAAAGAGTTCTAGTATTGTGTTTGCGTCAAAATATTTGCCCTATTATTGATTTAATTTATGTTCGTCTTCTTTTAATTGCTTCAAAAAAATTATATATTATAACGCTAGCTTTGAGACCCCCCCCCCCCCTACTTCTTTCCAAATGTTGGCTTGTCCACTGCATATAGTACTGAATACGAAAATAATTCAAATAAAATAAGTTATCACATTATAATATATTATTAAATATTACTTTATTATGATGCAAGAGAGAACTATTCACTTAATTGTTAAAAATAAGGGTACCGCTATCAGAAATATAAAAAGAAAAATTAGAAGAAGAAAGGATTCCTTGGAATACTCTTTAGCTTTCCCTCCATTAAATATGGGAATTCACCTTTCCTAGGAATCTTGGATTCCATTCCAAAACTATTGGAATATTGAATGAACAAGAATTTTAGGTTCCAGGAACCATCCAAAGAACGAAGCAAACAGAACCTTATTGTGTCAAATTAAAATTCTTGTCATTTTATTTCCTAATCTGTAACATCCAAGCGCTGCTTTACTTTTCACTTTTTGTTTCCTTTTTGGACATTTTGTATCTAAGTTACATCCCCATGGCCATAAAATTGTTGCAATTTTTTATCTTTTCCGGTCCTTGTTTCCCAAATTAGCTTTTGTTTCTCATTAAAATAAATATACAATATAAGTATATCAAGCAAAACCAAAGCCAAAAATAGTGACAACTTGTGCCAAATGTCAAGACAGCGTTAATGTCCTTAACAAACAGACACAAATTATGTAAACCCAGCCAATAAGTAGCCAGATTGAAGAAAATATGTGACAACAAAATAATAACAATACCAATAACAATAACAATAATAATAATCATCTTCATCATAATCATAATAATCACTTGGAAAACAGGAAGGCAAAGCTTCTGTTCTATTTCAGCCAATTTACCTTTTGTACAATGGTTTCCATGCAAACTAGGACAGAATAGCTGGTACATTTATCCTTGTTTTTTATTTTTGTGATGAAATGATGCTATACATGAAAAACCACATCAATTATTTGCATACATGTAGTTGTGGAAATGGATATACTTTTGGCACTTCAGACCAAACATGATTTTTCTCAAATATGGGAATAAGTTCCAAGGATATAAAATGCTTTCAAAAATAAAACTATAAACCACAAGCTTTGAAAGATCATTTGGGAACCCCCATAGTTGTCAAAAGCTCAAGGCGCACCAAGGCGCCAAGGTCCCTAGAGCCTAGGCGCAAGCGCGCGCCTTTTCGAAGTGAGGTGCACCCCCATACAAAAATTTGAAATATATTATTCTAGTCATAATTTGCACCAACTACTCTAATGTCATACAATCTAGAGCCAAATAAATCATCAAATTAAGATCTAAATAACAAACAAGTCCTCATGGATCATAGTCATTAACATAATAACATCTAAATAACATAATATAATAACAAGTCATCAACTCTCATAATTTAATAATTCTGGAAAAATTATGTATCACTTATAATCTAATCATTCTGGAAAAATTATGTATACCACTTATAATTTAATAATTCTGGAAAATTTATGTATATCACTTATAATTTAATAATTCTGGAAAAATTATGTATATCACTTATAATTTAATAATTCTGGACAATTTATATATATCACTTATAATTTAATAATTCTGGACAAATTATATATCACGTGAGGAGCAAAAAAGGAGCAGAAATAACGTGAGGAGCAGAAATAATGCGAGGTGCAGAAATTAACTTGCTCTATTCTTCCGAGAAAAAGAAAAGGAAGAAAGAAAAAAAAATTGCAGCGTAACAGCGTGTGGTGAACTGGAGAAGGAGAAGGAGAAGTACATATTGAAGATTGATCGACGGAATGAGGAAGAGAAGCTATGTGAGAGTGAGACGGCGTTGAAGGTGCGTATTAGCGTTTTTTACATTTTTTTCAATTGGGTTTAAGTCCCAATAGGTAAAACGCATCATTTAGTGTAAAAAAAAAGGTCAAAACATAAATAAAAAAATAAAAAAAAAAAAACGCCTACCTTCATAAATCCCTCGCCTTGATGCGCCCTCGCCTGGAGCCTAGGCGCCAAAATCCCTCGCCTTTTCGAACGGGATGCACCTTCTAGTAGGCGAGGCGCCTGGAGCCTAGACGCGTTTTTGACAACTATGGGAACCCCTAACTATTTTATCAAATTTGGGGAGATGTATAAGGAGTCCCCAAATATAAGGAGATGATAGGGGAATGTTGGAGTTAATTTTATAAGATTTTTCCCCGAATTAAATTTTAAGAAGTATGGGGGCGGATTGAAGTAGCTCCGAGAGTGGATGTTAATAGAAACAAGTTCAAAGGAGTTTCTTAAAAGTGAATGCTTGACCCGTTTTTTTGGTCTTTTTTTCATTTAAATCTAAGATCCTCCTAATGGTTCTTATTACTACCTCAGTTGGGCCTTATCTTATCGCCACCATATTCTCCATGCATGGATACTACTATTTATAAACATGTATTAACTGTTGGCTGCAATCTTTTAACATGTAGGAATTTGAAGAAAAAACTCCGAATAATGAACGGAACCTCCCTAAGATATATTAATTTATGATACAGTTTAACTTGTAACAACTATATGGCAACGGTCAACCAGCAGACAGCACTTAAAAAATAAAAATAAAAACAGTTGCGCCAATGACACAACTTTTCACACGTTTGTCAGCAGTCAAGTTTTAAAAATATTGACGGTGAACAAAGGGCTTGTGATTGATAAATAATATTCAAAATGTTGATGGGCTGGTGTCAAGATTAACAGAAAAAGACAACTAACAGACAATTAGGCAACAAAACCAAAAACATTTCAATCAAACAAGCACATGCAAATTCAAAGCAGAAACATAAAGAAAAAAATGACCAAATATAGGAACCTAATAAAACAGAATCGAGAAGCTTGTGTGAGAGGCAGGCATGAGTTTTAACTATCTTGTCAAAAAGAAGTATGTCAAGGAGGACAATAAATAGATGCTCTTAATGTTATAACCTTTAATTTGATTGGGAAGAGATTCAAGGAAGAATTTTGTAATGCCTTAATGGCTTTACTCTTGATCAAATTGAGGGCCAAAGTTTACATTTACATATGAAAGTAAGGGTTAAAATGAGGGGAAGCAAAATATATGAAAGGACGAAAAAGAACGCAATAACCTACTTGCTGAAAGCCTAATTAAATACTAGATCTATAAGATCCCTTATTTATGGGAAGTTCATAAGATAACTAATAACAATAAATAAATTAATGATTTCCCAACAGGAGGCAAAAACATAAAAAGTGTTGATAACTTTTGACCCTGGTACCACAATGCACCATTATAAACCATCACATGAATACAGACAAAACACAGTTACGTTCCCAAAATCTCACTTTTCTAGCTGCCGCAAGTTGTAACCTTACTAAAGATTGGGACTGAAACATTCATATCCAACTTCGCGATTCCAAACAAGCCAAAAAACAGCAGAGAAACAACCTAATCAATGGTCAAGTAGTTTTCCACGGCACAACGACCACATACCCAAAAGGGAAATGGGAGTATCAATTTAAGACATCCCGAAAAGGAAAATAGGACTATCAATTTGTGACGGCAGGAGCATACAAAAAGGATTTGAGATAAGCTTCACTGCACCCCAATGATAAGACCCTGCTCGAGCCAAAATTATATAAAAGATTGACAATGCATTTATGCCATGATCGTACATACCATTTCCTTGTTTACTGGCCCATTATTTTCAATCAGCATCACTGTTTTCAAGCATGTCATGCAGAAGCCTTTGTCTCCTCTCACAGAAACATAGTCAGCATCTTTAGTGCATCCCTTGCACAACGAATATGTACAAGTGTAGCACATATAGTGGGAAGCCTTCTGACATTTACTACATATATGCCAACCTGAATTTGTATACACGCCAAGATATTAATATATCAAGCAATCTTCCGACAGATAATTTGTCTGAATATTCATGTAAAAGACAAACAGATAAAGCTGATAACGACAATTTGACATAAATCCTTGTAACATAACAAGAAATTAATGATCTCATACCGCATAAGATTGCTGTGCAACCAGTAATGTGAACATCAAAAACTATAAAAGGAAGTAAAAGCACAAACTAATAAGACAAGGAGAAAGAGAGAGGAGGAGAAACCCATAAAGTGAAATTGGACCTTGTGACACAAAAGGTCCTTAAATGTAGATAAGCTCAAGAGGAAGCCATTGTCATAACAATGAAGTATCATTGGAGAAGAAGAGAAACTCAAGAGAAACTTAGTGTACCTTAACATATAAACCTAAGAATATTTTATGGGAAGTCTGTGGTACTTAAACATGCATGAAAGGTAATTTATCTGATGTCCTCCCAATAGATATCCCTCTATTCATTTAACGATCGCATAAGAAACTAGGGCTGATACTTCTCTCGTGACTCTTATCATTCTAATCCGAACTTTGGCATCATTAATTGGTTTCCGATGTGTTGTTTGTAGGAAAAGCGCAAAAATCAAAATTCATGAAATAAAACCACAAAAATGACCACTGTCACTCCCAATCATGGGAGGGAGGTGGAATGAAGGAAGCCCACACAAGTTCTCATAAAACCAAGAAATGACAATATGGCACAAATCATATTAACTTCTCTCTCATTCAGCCTACGTTGTTCTACAGGATTCAGTTTCCATAAGAAGAATAAGAATGACATCATTTCTTTCTTTCTTATCAAACTCTCTTTATAAGCCAAAGGAACCAACGTCCCCCAACCCCCTACGTCCTCAACAATCCCAGCAGATTTGGTCTCTTCATAGACAAAACTGCCGAGTTCCAATTAACTTTAACCAACCAGCAGTGGCTTCCACCATCTATGTGCGTGGGACAGAGGGGGGGGAGGGGTTACATAGTATGAAGGCGTTCATCAAAACAGATCAGACAAAGGTTGTTCAGCTTTTTACTGATGGTTTGGTTCTAGTTCTGATATCCATAGAATAAAGTGGTTTGTTTCTGGTTCTAGTTTCCAAAATAGGAGAAATAAGGACACCAAACTACAACCATATGTGGAATCAAAACCCTGTATTTAAAATAATGATAATAATAGCATTTCTTCTCATTTTTCTAGCTAAACCGATATCATCCTTTTAATGATTCTTCCATGCAAAATTGGACAGTAGGATTAAAATACATTTCTCGAGATAGTTTTGGAGAATAACTTTGGGAAATAGTTTTGAAAACTGTCATTTCAGTTCTGTAGATGAAACTGGACGTTCATTGCCACCAGAGTACTGTTTTCCACATGCAAAACTTGTTGCCCAAGTATATTGCTCTGATCGCACAGAACTTGCTGTTCAACGCCCAAATCTTACTAACCAAGTACAACTACATCAACATGGCAAGGTTGATGCCTAGCAAGGCCAATGTACTAAACTAGTGCATGCACTTGCTGAACACATTAGCCGAAATGAGTTAAGTTTCTCCAATGACGAATTCTGTCAACAAAGCTGTGATTCCCTTCACCTGATCTTACTATACTGTTCATGCTTTAAGATGGGGACACCAATGATGAGTAATTTGCTCACCTAAAAGTCCCATATCCAGCAGTAGGCGACCCTGTGTATATATATATAAGGAAATCCCCTTACAAGCGACAAATAAGCCAACACAAGATCGGATGGCCCGTGATCCTAAGATCTCTAGTGTAAGACTCTCTTGCATGGTACGTAGGCCAAATGAGACCCTGTAAATATAGTTTTCCTACGTGTGGTGTGCTTGTGTAGTACTTCTTTAGCATCATCACTTGTGTTTGTGGAATTGTGGGAAGCTAAAGTCTCGTCCTACTGATACTCCAAATCCATCAGCAACTTGATGGTTGCATTGAATATAAACAAGATGGGAATGCGGAACTCCTAAAAGCCACAGGTTTCAGCAAATCATGCAAGAAATAGAAATAAAATCAAATCATGCAACAAGAAACACTAGTTTCTATGAATCAACTAACAGAAACATACCGCAATTCCATTTGACCTTGGACTGGAAAAATGCCTCGTCACGCTTAATACAGGCCGGGTGATATGCCTTTGGACACCCCCTAAACAATAACACAAAAAGAACTGTAATGAAGGTATTGTTTAGTCACCATTTGCAAAGTACTTCACTTCCTACTTTTAGCATGTAACAAAGCCAAATTTGGTTCTCAAAAGCCACAAAAGCAAAACCAGAATAAAATCAAGCTACACCTGAACAAGGCAAAACATAAGACATGCACGAGTTCTCTAAATCAAAAAAAAAAAAAAGCAATTCTACGTGCACTAATTCATCCAACATAAAGCAGTGAAATTTCAATATGACGATAACTCATTAGTGACAGACATAATTCTCACCGGCGATCGCATAGCACTAAACTCCCTCCATCGAAGCAAATAAAACACACATCCTCTTCCTCCTCCTTTTCCTTCTCCTTCATCTTCACCTTCTTCGCCGGCGGAGGTTTCGCCTGGCCTTTCGGCGGCCGACCTCTCTTCCGCTTACCACCGCTTTCACTCACCGTCAACGTAGAAGCAGCCACGTGTCCACTGACTACAGAATCTCCGGCAATAACCACGGGAACTCTAACGAGCTGCGACTCATCTATATCTTGAATCAACTTACCAGTTCCGTCAAAGCTTTGACTTTGCGATGTGTGGAGACGAGAGCCCGAATTATTCTCTTCCATGGAGAATCAAAGTCTCCGATTATGGTACTATACAAACCCTAGATTTCGGAATTTTGCAGTGGATTTAGGGGGTTGTGATAGAGAAATGGGGGGCGGTGGGTGATGAGTAATACGGCGTCGTTTTGGGGTAGTTTTAGTCTTTTAAAGACACACGAAAAGAGATTGGGATGGAATTTAGTGTGACTGGCTTTTAGCTTGTGCAGTTGTGGGGTGGGTGGGGTGGGGTGGCGGGGGAGAAGAGGGGGGGGGGGGGGGGGTACGTGTTTCTTTGGGTGGGGAGCTTTTTGGCTTTCGACTTTTGTTACCAAACTGGAGAGAGAAAGAGGAGGGAAGGAGAGAGTGAAACGCGGCTCGTGGGGGATTATGAGGTCATAAAGTGACACGTGAATCGACACTTCTTTGAAGTGCGAGTAAAAATGAGCCCACTCAGTAGGTCAAAGAGTCGCCTAAAACAGGAAAATTAGGCCCGGTTTTTCTACGAAATATTTAGAACATATCCAATGATAAAAGTGTAAATTGATTGTGTAAAAATATATAAACTCAAGGGCGGACAAGGGGGGGCCCAGCTGGGCTTAAACCCACCCCTTGAAAAAAAAACCTTTACTAATTACCTTATATATTTTAAGCAATCTAGCCCTTTCCCATACCCAGCCCATAACTCAAAAATAAAACCCCCTTTTAACAATTTAACCCTTTTTTGTAAAAATTTATTCAAATTCTAGTAATTGAAAAAAATATTTTTGTTATCTTATTTTTTCTCTAACTTAGTCCCCCCCTCCATAAAATCCTGGATCCGCCCTTGTATAAACCAATAAAAAATATATATTTAGAAGATAAAAATTAATTTTACACAAATATTTTACACATTCTCATTTGTGCTCCAATGATACATTTTAAGATTGTTGTGTAAAATTTGAATGAACCAATGATATTTTATCACATGGAATATATATATTCACATGTAATATTCAATATTTTTTATTTATAATTTAATAGTCAATATGGGTATTATTTTAAAGCTTTTGATGAGTAGAATTCAAATATAAAAATATCATAATAAAATCATATTTTGATTTTTACTTATATTACATTTAATATTTTGTAAAAAGTTGGAGAGAGAAAATGATGATGTTGATGTGTAAAATAGATGTTTAAAATACACACTCATTTTACACAAGTGATGATGTGGCATGTTTTACACAACACCATTGAAGCATCAAAAATTATACACATTGTGTAAATTTTACACAAATCCTATGTGTCATAGTTTACACATGCCCATTAGAGATGCTCTTATATCAAGTTTGTTTTAGGGAAAAATACATTAATTATATCTTGTAGTTTGTCGAATTAATGAGGAGTTGTCTAAATTATTTTATCTGATATTAAATTCTTTAATACTGTTATAACTTTATATTTTATCCAAATTTTAGTTAAAAATTATCAAATTTTTAATGAAAGAGATTCATATGACATTAAATAATTAAGTAAATTATCGTACATGTCACAATTTACCTTTTCAAAACACAAAAATATCTCCCTTTTTTATAAATATGTATTTATATCAAGTTTGTTTTAGGGAAAAATACATTAATTATATCTTGTAGTTTGTCGAATTAATGAGGAGTTGTCTAAATTATTTTATCTGATATTAAATTCTATAAATACTGTTATAACTTTATATTTTATCCAAATTTTAGTTAAAAATTATCAAATTTTTAATGAAAGAGATTCATATGACATTAAATAATTAAGTAAATTATCGTACATGTCACAATTTACCTTTTCAAAACACAAAAATATCTCCCTTTTTTATAAATATGTATTTTTCTTCTAATTTCTCTCTCTTTATCTTTGACCTCTCTTCCCGTGTAACTAGAATTGCTTAGATATAATATTTTAATTGTCACCTCTTGGCCTCTCTTGCTACCACCGAAATATGTGTTGAACTCCGACTCAAGCTAGAAAGTAATCATTTGCTTTTAACCATTACTAGTTCTTTTCTTTTAATTTTTCTCTCAAAAAATTTCTCCTCTCTTCCCATTTTTCTCAACAACATTAACTTTCATTCTCAACATTTAAAATAAAATTATCCTCTTCAATTAAAAAAAAAAATTTGTCTTCTAAATAGGTGTGTAAACTATAAGTCACAAAAATAAGAAGGGTGTAATTTGTATGATTTTTGTATTCTATTTAAACACTTTAGATAGATAAAGAGAAAAAAAAAATGAGAGAAAAATATAAATAAAGATTGATAAAACATACTTGTATACTTCAATAACGCATTCACATAAACATTTCAGATTGAACAAAATAAGCGATGTTTGATTTGGGATCAGAAAAGCAACGCTTCGTCAAACAAAATGACTTCTAGGATTTTTTTCAGTTGATTTTGGGTCTAATAAAGAGAGTAAGGAAGCAAGTAGTGAATGACAAGTGTAAGGGTGCTAGTTAGTGTATGTTATAGAAGGTATTTTAGCAAAACATGTTTATTCCAAAATGTTGTCAACTTCGAAAATTATTACAGTGTTTTTCGCAATTTTCGTTAACACTATTACACCATTTGACAATTTATGACAATTCACTCACTCATTTAATGTCACATCGGCTCCTTTGTTTAAAAATATGACAATTTCTGATTAAGTCGGGGTAAAGTGAAATATAATAATAATACATGAGGGTTTAATGTCAAATAAAATAGTATAGGTGGACAAACCCTTAACCTAACAACCACAGTGAGTTTAATTTATTTTCTCCTAAGTTTTAAAATTCATGTATGCCTTACAAATCGAGAGTTATAAGTTTACATTTTTTTCAACATAACATCATAATCTACATTGTTTTACGAGAGACTCTTTGCATAATAGATATAGTTACTTTGACTTGTTATATTCACAATTGAATAAATAACAAAGTGATTTTCTCTACTTTTTATTATACATAAATATTAGTATATCACCATTAACAACTCGTGGAGAAGGTCTTTGCAACAGTATGTGTACATACCACCTCTACGTGTTGTGTTAAGAGTTAGATATATTTAATAACTTGTTTCAATATTTTTAATCCTGTTACATTTTTTGGAAAAGAAGAATGCCAAAAAAAAAAGTTCAAATGTGATACCACCTTAATAGAGAGTTGAAACACTTCTCTCATTATACTATACGTGTGATGGATAGATTGCTGAAATGAACAAAATAGATAATGGAACAAAGAAAAATACTTGCTTAAAGTATATGACAGAGTTAGAAGCACATATTCAACCATAAATAATAATTTTTTAAGTATTTACTGTGATAGTGGTTATCTTTTGAACTTTAGTATATCTGGTGTGCAAGGTAAAACAGTAGTAAGAGTGACAATCTAAAGAATTTTACACCAAGTAAATGCTAAAATAAAATTTAGGAAAAATATTTCATATTGCCCGAACTGAGACAACATAAAAAATATCGTCAAGCACTAACAAAATACATGTAGCATCCATACGTTCCCACTGCCCACTTACTGTTCCGTTTACCCATGCATGATGCCTTGATTCAAATCCGTTGTCGTCCATTTAAAATTATTCAAATATTTTCACCACTCTATACCAAAAAAATAAATAAATTAACTCTTTAGTTTCCTTTACTTCTAATTTCTATGAACCAAGCCAACGTCATTCCATATCCGTGCCCCTCCCAAAACTTAAATTAAAGATCTTAAAATAAATCCCTCCGACCTTTCTAACAAAGTTTATTTTTTATGTTTATGAGAATATGATATTTATGATATTCTATAAAGTACTCCGTATATTTTTATGTTTTTATGGCCAATCCTTCCCATGCCCCTTCCATTTATTTTGAAAATAAAATTAAAAAAATTAAAATTATTTTTATAAAGAAAATGGGAGAAAAATCCCTTGTATAATCAAATTTTCACTAAAGATCTATAATAAGATATTTTAATACAATAAGGTTAACATTTATCAACATAATTAATGGCAAAGACAAAATTATAATTAATTGCATTGACATTTGACGTATGTACCCATATCAATATATTTTAAAATATTTCTTAACAAGAATTGTTAACTAATTTATTAATGAGATAATGAGTTATAGGATCTCATTCTGTCATGTTTTATAACTTTAAGTATGTACTTATATTTAATAAAGGGAAGTAATACTAAATTTATAATTTGGTTTTAATAATATTAATTTATTTTAAAGAAAATGATAAACGTTGATGGATAAATATACCCATAATTAAAAAGTTGATGTGCTCATACCATCAACCTTTTCCATTATATCAGCGCCATTCTCATTTTATTTCTTTTTTTCCTCTTTAGTTTTTTACTTATTCTCTCTTTACTTCTTCAATCCCAACAACTATTGTCGCCACCATAACTTTACTGTCACCACCACATACCCACCATCCCCCCATCGCCACTACCCGGTTGAATATATACATGTTCATATCTATAATATTTTGAATATAATTACATAGATTTTACATTTTTATGTTTAGATCTAGGCATACATTTTTTTATATATATGTGTGTACCATTTGTGTATATATGTTTAATATATATATATATATATATATATATATATATATATGTGGGGTTTGTTAATGAATAAACTGAATATATGTGTATTTATGATGATAAAGTACGGATCTAATGGTTTAAACTAATAGGCACTTAGAATTAATAGAGGTTTTAGAATTTTGATGGTTTTTTACGTTAAATTTGGTGATCTGCTGCTCTGCTTTTATTGTGTTGGAGTTGTTTGAACAGTACCCTTAATTTGTTGATGGACATGTGGTGCTAAAACTTCAATTTAGTTATATGTGTTTACATGTAGTGCTAAAACTTTTTTAAGTTATGTACAAAATTACTATGTATTGGGGTTTATTTGACATTACTTTAAAGTTATACGAGTGACACATAAAAATATATTAAAACTCCATTGATAACAACATGAAAAATTGATATATATATATATATATAAAACACTAATTTGAGTGAGAAGATGGAACATAAGTTTAGGAATATGGTAAGAAACTCTCCATCTCATGCTTATTTTTGTGAGTTATGTTTCCCATTCTCCTTTATATTTTGTAAAAAAAAAAAATCTTCGCCACCAACGAAAGATAACATTTTCATGGAAGAAATCAAAAGTTTTTCTTATTATTTTTCATCTTATTATCAAACAGAGTTTAAAAAAATGAAAGTTGGTGTTAAGGGCACCACTAATTTAACTCGGGCCATTCACCCCCTCAGTGATATCACATATTTATTAATAGTTACTCAAAGCACGATGTAATGGGATACTAAACATTTTAAAACAAAGCATTTATGTCTCAAAAAACAAATACTCATTGAAAAATAAGGCATTTCTCTTTCTTAAAAAATACGTTAAAACGAGTTACAAACCTATGCGATGCACGGGATGGTATTCAAATTATCTTTAAAAAAAATAATGTAATAATGAACAAAAATTAAATAATATAAGTACAAATCTGTGTAAAATAGCCCTAACTATACAATAAAACACACAATTAATCCAAATAACAAAAGCAATGAAAGCTCAAAATAATGCAAGTAAAATGATGCATTTTTGCTAAAAAATAATAATAATATAATAATAATAATAATAATAATAATAATAATAATAACAATAATTATTCAGTTAGTGCTTAAAAAATGATTTCAAAAAATAAAAAGAAAAAAGAAACATTAAAGAGTACACGATAAATAGGGCAACATCTTCTTCTTCCTTCTATAATACTAATATATACGGAGTAGTAAGTATAGATGTAAATATGGAAAATGAAAGATTTTAAAAAATAAGTAAATAAAGGTTTAATAATAAAAATTATTTATCACGAAATCTAATTATTACAATTCCTAGATTTTACTATAATAATAATAATAATAATAATAATAATAATAATAATAATAATAGAGAGAGGGTATTACTTCCTCTATAATACTATAAGGCCTCGTTTGAGGGATAGTAGTATTATATAGATTAATAGTACTATTATTAATCCTGGTATTAATTTAATACAATTATTATAGTATTAATACTGGGAATTAATAAGAGTAGTACACGGATTATATTTTGGTATTACTTCTAGTAATGGCTTTTTGAAAATATATGGTTCTTTTTCTTATCCTGGAAAACAATACCACCTCCCCCTGGTATTAAATATAGCACAAAGAGTGGTATTATGATACCGGTATTAGATAGCACATTTGTGCGAATCAAACAAGGATTATAAAAAAAGTGGTATTAATAATCCCATCCCACTTTTTATACCCGAATCAAACGAGGCTATAGTTGTGAAATATCTATGTGTGTGTGTGGCTGTGTGTGTTTTCTTAGAGAGAAATAAATAAGTATTTCATATATGTGTATGTTGCTTGTATGTGATATATATGTGTGTGTGTATGTGTTGTGGGGGCATGTTTTAAACACAAAATAGCATAGTAAAATACTAAATTATGCATAATACGTCAAATTCACAAAACTTAATCATTAATACATCATGCCAATATTATAAACCGAAAATCAATTTATGGATTTCGAAAGTAGTTTTAGGGATATCAATGCATTTCGGTAGAAGAAAAAAAAATATATATATATATATATATATATGTGTGTATATATACTAAGGGTGGAATTTAGCCAAAGCCAAGAGGCTCCAGCCTAGGGCAATATTTTTATACTAGATTACATGCACACGCGATGCGTATGCTACTCAGATATATCTAGTTCAAATTAAAATATAAAACAAAGATGTTAAGTTGTATAGTGATTAAGCAGTAAATTACTTTTTCAAAGGTTCAAGGTTCGAATAATCTTTACAACCATATTTTTTAATGGAAAAAAAAGACCGCAGGGATAAAATAGGCACTTTTCAAAAGTCTGACACAGCTTCATGACAATAAACACAATCATGTAGGTTTTTGACTTGGCCAGACCCTAATGGGTCGAGCTTTTTGACCTCGGGTTGGGTTTGGATTAGGAAAAAAAACGAACTGGTGCAGGTTCGAGGGTGGGTTTGGATTTTGCATCTAAAAAACCCAACCCAACCCTACACGCATACATAGATATATAAATATTTATATAGTACCATGTTGACACACCCTAATTTAATCTCTCACTCCTCCTCTCGATACTCGCTAGCTAAATTTGATCTCATTCTCTCCTTTTTATGCAATTTATTTTTATGATTCTTTCAAATAAAGTAAAAAACTATTGAAATAGATTTAATTTTTCTTTATTTATTTTTTGGCATCGTTGATTTGGCAAGATATAGTTAAAATTAGGGTGAATTCTATTTTTCTATTTGATTTGGACAAGATTTAGTTAAAATTCAGGGTGGGGCGGGTTTGGGCAAAAATAAAACCTACATTAGGTTCGGGGTGGGCTATTGCAACTACGGGTCGTGTTTAGTATTGGCCAAACCCGATCCATTGCCATCCCTAAATATATCTAATTCAAACCAAAATATAAGATAAAGATGTCAAGTGGTTTAGTGGTTAAGCAGTGAATTACATTATTAAAGGTCTAATGTTCAAAACCTTGTAAACACATTTTTTAATGAAAAAAGAAACCACAGGGGTAAAATAGGTAACTCAAAAGTCTAACACAACTTCGTGGCGGTTGAAATGGCTATTGGCTTTATATAATAGTATAGATGTACAACAATTAAGACGTAACATAGCCCAGCCTAATATTTAATTTTCAAGTAAGTTTCTCACATTGAGACTTTGTAGGGCCTACTTTCTCTCAACCCTCTTTGTACTCCCTCAATCTCTCTATCTTTTCTCTTTTTTTAGACTATCTCTCCCTTTTATCTTACATATGCTCACATTATCCAATTTTAAAAATACGAAAGTTTCTTGATCCCTTTATAATTTTTTTGGAATTCTTCCTTGCCGCAACTTAAATATGGCCAAAAATTACGCTTTATTACCTTTTTTTTCTTTTTTAATTTGTCCACATATATTCACCGGTTGAATTTATCTATTGGAAGTCATGAGATTAATGTACATGAATGTGATTATCGATCCAATGTATTATAGATAGTAGTGGTGGTATTGCTGGTAATTATAGTATGTATAAATGCCAAAAAAAATTATGTCCCCCACAAGATAAGTTCAAAACAAAATCAATGGAACAATGACTAAGAATAATAAAAGAGACGAGGATTTTTTGTTTTAAAGTAGGATCCTCCGGTAACGTTTATGTTATTCCGGCATTACATTATCATTTGTGTGTATGGTTTATTAGCTCAAAAGCAATTAGTAAGGAGGATAATACAAACTACAAGCTCTCTTTCTCTATTGCCAATAACCTATAATTCAGGATCCTAGTAATGAATCTTTCCTTTTCCATTTATAAGTATAGAATTAGGGTTACAATGTTATATTAAGGTGAACATTATAGTGACTATAAGGGCAAACATTGGCCTTTACTCCAATACTTTATAGGTGTCTTAAGATAGTACAAGTTACAAGTGTCTTGTGCTTATTTGTGGTGATAACTATCTTGGCATAGTGATGTCATCACGACCATATCGGTACTCAATGATGTCATCACGACCATATCGGTATTCAGTAATGTCATATAATTTATTTGGCTAAATTAATTTTACTCGACAATGATTATATGCTCGGCTGAAAGCCTAATTTCTCTATTTTGACGATCTTCATATTAATATAGTTATTGAGCCTAAATAACTCTTTAAGCTCAAGGGAATAAACTAGCCCAAAACATGAACATTATTTTTGGGTTCCCTCACTTTCCCACCAAGCACGAGAGCTCGCCCAACTAAATGAGCTCGAATGTTTGGGCCTTTTTTAATTTAGCTTCTATTTGGCTGTTGACTCCGTATTTGGTAAAAATCTTGTTTTTATTCTTATACACAAATTTTGACTTCCACGAGAAGTTTCGTTATGTGGCTAAGGAAATGCCACATGTCACTGATCCGCTAATCGGCGTGCTGTCTTTAAAATTAGAGTGACATATATTTTACTATATTCAATATAGAAGAGCCTCTAGAACTCAAAATCTCATAAAATATGACTTAAGGTAACTTATGCCCTTCTATATATGTAGTGTGTGAAAGAAAGATAATTTAAGAAAGGAAAATAAAAAATATAATTAGGAAATATAATGGTTTCTTATGACGGATGGAAAATTAGGAATATTTTGCATTTGCACCCTACATTACCACTCGTAATTTGACTTTGCATCCCACATTTTAAATCTTTTGAGTTTGCACCACACCGTTTCCCATTTCTGTGAAGCCCCCCATTATATATTTAATAAAATGACCAAAATGGCCTTCATATCTAATGGTTGAGATTTGTTAGAAATTAAGTTCTTCTTTAAAGGTACCTAGTCATTTCATGTGTACATATATCCAAGCAATACCTTTTTATAAAACAAAAGACTTAGCTATTGCACTCTTTATAAATCCTTGGGCACTCTAAAATAACTTTTAGGGTTTTTTCCTTTTGCAATTTTTTGTGATGTTTTTGAGTCCTTTTAAGTATAAATGCCCCTTTCAAGTTTCAACACTTCAAAAACCCAACCACCACAAAAACAAAGAATAGGAAAAATAAAATAATATAAAGCATCATTTATTTATATTCTCACCATAGAAAAAAATTCTCAATATCGCAAGGTATAATTATATATACACACATATATATGGAAAACACACACACACACATATATATATATTCATGATAAACATCTATATATATTTTCCTCAAAATCTCCAAATAATTATGTACAACGCACAAGTTTAAAGGAGGGCATTTTGGTCACTTTATTAAATTATTAACGGGACTTAATTAGAAATGGTAATGGTGGGGTGCAAAACCAAATTCTAGGTGATAATGTGGGGTGCAAATGCAAAATTTCTTGTAAAATTAAAATGAGAGAGAACGATAATTATTAGGAAACGGAGGTTGAATAACCATGTTATAAGGGAAAGAGAAAGAGGAACAATTAATTAAGAAAACAAAGGAAGTGCGATTATGAGAGATAAGGAAACTATAATATGTAAATAGGTTTGTAGATTTAGAATGAAAGGGCTGATTTTCTTTTTTCTTTTCTTATAGATTGAAATTAACAACTGGACTTAAAAACATGTAAAATTAAGTTCTCAAATATGGAAGGAGACAAAGGGATAGTGCTCAATTAGTCACCATAAATGTTTCCAAATTTTAATTGTACAATTAATATTGCCACGTGGTAGAATGTTGTTAACTTCTTTCGTTTTATAATATTAGTAT
This sequence comes from Lonicera japonica, assembly GCA_021464415.1. NCBI lineage: Eukaryota > Viridiplantae > Streptophyta > Magnoliopsida > Dipsacales > Caprifoliaceae > Lonicera > Lonicera japonica. The sequence continues at coordinate 46,960,545 of CM038464.1, forward strand.
TAGTTAGCAACTGTGCAAAATTTACCATATACTAGAGTTATGCCCGTGCAATGCACCGGTGAATTGAACAACTAGAAATTAGGTAGAAGGGCTTATTATACATTGATTTTTACCAAAAATTGAATGAATGAATTGGTAATTTGAATGAAGGGCGGTAATTAGTGTAAGAAGTATAAAATGAATGTATTTGAATAAATTTAAATATCATTTAATTTTGTTATGTATTACCTAAATGATAAAAAAATATGGACTGCAAAGTTCATATTGCAATAAAATATGAACTGCAAAGTTCATATTGCAGTGAAATATGTACTGCAATATGAACTTTGCACTAAAAATATGGACTGCAAAGTTCACATTGCAGTAAAATATGGACTGCAATGTGAACTTTGCACTAAAAATATGGACTGCAAAGTTCACATTGCAGTGAAATATGGACTGCAAAGTTCACATTGCAATGAAATATAGACTGCAAAGTTCATATTGCAGTCCATATTTTAATGCATATTGATAAGTTTATTTTAAGGGTTGGGATGTCATTTTATCACATGTCATATTATCAATTTAGGCCCTTTATTTAAAAAAAATTATTCTTGGCCTTAGTGTGAAAATCTTTCTCTAATAAGAATTGCCCCATTGAACAAAATTATGTTTGGTTTAACGGAAAAGTAAATAGTATGAAAATATACTATTTTTCATGATAATAAGGACCACAATTGAAAAACTAATAAGATCTCAAACTTAATAGCATTCGTAATATTTAAAATTTATTGATTTGATGTTTTTGTAAAAATTCAATCTAATTCTTTGGTCTCTGAAATGAAGGTCACTATGTCAAAATTTACAATAAAGATATGACAGGGAACGTGATGAAAGCAGAAAGGTTATACAAATCTCATTGTGGTTCAATAATTCTGTCTTAGGTAGTCAAATTAGTCTTTTTCATTCTTCGATCTTTTTTTCTTTCTTATTTCAATGTATTGCTCTATAATTATTCACTCACTGCAGCCAATCTAAAGTATTGCACATATCTGAGATATGATGTTTAAATTGTATGTAACATATTGAGAATGAATGCACATGTGGTATAACATATTTTTTTGAAGGATACTATAACTTTTATTAGATTTAAATTTTTATAAGGTTTTGATAGTTGAAGAACTATTTCTTTTTTATCTATTTGTTTGGGAATTAAATATGCAAGTTCTTCAAATTGGATTAAAATAATGATGCTATAAAAGATATCACAAAGGCTACCATAAAGTATTTTGAAGAGAATGATAATACTAGGAAGATGCAAAATTTCGAAAGGAAATAATTAGAAATAGTTATCCTTTCTCAATAATCAAATGATGGGCTCACTTTTCACTCCCATTCAAATTATCTAGAAAACATAATTAGTTATTTACAATTTTTAGTTAGAGGAATAGAATAATAATTGCGGAAACTTATATTGTTTAACTTTAACAACCGCTCAAATAGAAAATAATTTCCCACGACCAATCTGAGCAAAATAGAAGTAGAAATACAAAGAAAGAAAATAGAAGTACCTAGTAGATGGCGGATGTAGAATAGGTATGGAGAAGTAAACATCAAATCTCCTTTATAAAATTATACCATTAAACTTATCTAGAAGTTGAATAGGTTTAATTTAATAGGAGAAGATGTGGTGATGAGAATCTAGAACAAAATGTGAAAAGGCAACTGAGAAAGGCTCATTTAACATAAAAAGTAATAAGTTATTTACTACAAAAGCAATAAATATAAAGACACTTGGCATTCAATGGCTTACAAATGGGTCATTTTACTTTAGTAGTAGATAGATAGATAGATAGATAAATGGGATATAAATGCAGAGTTCATAAGAAATTGACATGTGTACATGTCTTATCAAAATAGCCTCCATTTTCATATAGTTTTAGTAAATATTTACCATTATATGATTCATCACGTAGGTGTCAAACTTTGCAAGTGACTCCTCAAAAGCATGTGTAGCCAATAGTCATACAACTCAAAAGTCTCAATAAATAACATGGACTTATGGAATTACCTCTAAGGTAAATTCACAAATGTCAAATAAGTTGAAACTCAAATGAAAAATATATAGTGCAGTGACAGAAGGAATGCAAAATTATATTTATGCATCATCTGCATGAACATGACAAAGAACATGCGTCATATCCTATTAAGGTTTGTTCATAATTTATATTCTTAGCTTGTATTTAAGCTTTAAAGTATACCGATAAGTGAACACAATTCTTTGAATCAAGTACGCAAGCACTCAAAATAATTACCAAAAATTTGTATTTGACAAAAATATAAAGAAGAGAGCGAAACCTATAGCCTTCAAGTTTAAAAATGAAGGGGAATAAACAAAAAAGAAATGCCACTCCATTCCTTGTTCACCTCATGTATAAAGAATTATGATTTAAATCAAGAACAAGATAAAGAATAAAAATGAAAAAAATATTATTAGCTCCATCTCAAATTAAAAATATATGTTTGATTTGCAGACTTTTTTAAGGATAGGCTAATAGTATAGTTAAAATAAATAGAATGCTAAAGAGTAGCCGCAATCAACACGTAAGCATTCGAATTCTATTATTTTAAACAAATGACTGGCATGCCATGGCTACTGCTTTTCCTTGAGTTGAAAAGGGGAGCAAGTATGTCCTTGCAAATCTTGAAAATTTCATCAATCTTTTGGCTGCCTTTGCTTAGTTTAATATAGTTTTCTATTTTATTTATCTTGATCATTTCGATTCTTGATGTTACATAATCAATGATAATGAACCAAGTAGCTCTCTGGGAACTATTCATCTTAATTTTGGATGCAATTTTTACTTATATCATGTATTGTTTGTTTAGTCACTATTTTATAACATTGTAATTAATGTTCTTCAAAAGTGTTACATATCTATGATGGAAAAACAATATATTATAGCTTCCTAAAAATCTATGTTTGGATTATATATTATATGAGACATTAATTGTAACCGAGATAAGGTAACATTCACATGGGGAAGTTGCCATACACATAATGATGTAACTCAAGCATAAGACATACGCGAGATTCGGAACATCCACCTTTTTTGAATAACAAATTGTCTGAAGAATTTTTAATTGAATATTAATGCATAGAAAATAAATAAGATATACTAAAGTCAAACTAATGCAAGCTCGAACAAATAAGCTTATATGTAGATTTTTTATCTTCAGTAAGGACATTAATCAAACACTTGATGTGCGTTGTTTTAAATATATTCCAATAAGAAAGTAATAATTGGAAAAATAATAGCTATCAAACTACTCAAATTACTTTATAAATCAACTTTAATGAATAATATGCATTGGTGTTTTAGTAAGTACCATTTTTGTAATGTGAACCACATAGTTTAAAGCATTCAAATTTGCCAACAAAAAAACTAAAATTGATAAATAGAAGTTGCCTACAAAATTTACCCTTTCTAAAGTATCTAGCATGAATCCATGTTATAAATAAAATGTTATTGGAAAACTCATGTTTAATTGTAGTAAGAAAAGGTTATCTTGATCAATTGGTGCCAAACTTAAGAAGAGTTAAAGAATTTAAGTGCTATAGTAGAATAACCTTAATTGAAGATAGGAAGCGAAACAAAGAAAGATTAAGGGGTCGTTTGTTTTGCCCAATGAAATTTGAAAACTTTAAGTTTTCAGATTTTAGTGGTTTAAAAGTTGTTTGTTTGGCAAAACTTAAATCTGAATACTTAATTTTTACCACTTAAAACTGGAAAATTTCATCAAAAGTTTTAAGTGGCAAATTTGTCACTTAAAACTGAAAACTGAAAAATTAGCCACTTAAAATACCTAGTTTACCCTCTTCCTCCCACTCGTGTTCTTTCTCATGTTGCTGTTTCTGAGTTTGATTTTCTCCTTTTTGCAGCACCGCCTTCAATTTTTCCTCTCTGCTGATGGTAAATGCCATTGATTTTGAAGCCCTATATTAAGGAATGTACGCACAGAGAAAGAAAAGGGAGGGACTTAGGTACCAGAGAAAAGAAGTGCAGCCGTGGAAGAGATTTGCAAAGAAGGAGACGAGGTGAGATTTGTTTATATAGTCTATCGAGATGGAGGGGAGGTGGAAGAGATCAAAAGAGAAGAGAGGTGTACAGTGATGCGAAGTGTGGAAAAGAAGAGAGGTGTATGAGGTGAGATTTTTTAGTATAAAGAGAAATATATAAGACCACTTAAAGATAATTTCGAAAACAAAAAAAAAATATGATAATTTGGTAACAAAAAGAATGGTAAACTTTGTATGCTTTTGTAGTTGTAGTGAAAATTATATATGTAATTGAAATTTTCCTAGTATTTTGACTCATAAAATTATTATAGTTGATTTAAGGATTTGAAGATATAATTATCAATACTTAATTTGTTTTACTTTGATTTAGAATCACGTGATTTAAATAAACTAATAAGTGCAAAATTGCCATATTAAAAAAAATTCAATTTTCAGATGTGTTATATTCAAACAAACAACATTTTTTTAGATATAGTTTTCAGAACTAAACAAACAGTTTTTTCAATTTCAGTTTTCAGTTGTTTTATCAAACACCACCTAAGGCATTTAGTTAAATAGTTTGTCTCCCTAAATCTAAATCTAAAGGCAAGAGATCAAAAGATAATTGTGAGTAATCATTGCCATTACATGTATATTTAGAAGAAAAAAAAAGATGCAAAAGTAAAAATAGTGACAGGCGCAATTAGGTTGAATGCTTTTGAGCACAAAAGACACGAGCGCGGTACTAAATTTTGCTAACTAAACGCAACGGAACTTAAAGACGCCTAATAAGAAGCATGAACAAAATCCATATAATAAGTAAGCAAATGGGTCTTAAAGGGAATTAAAGGCATGAGAATTAGAAATAACACTGTGTAAAACCTACAACATACTATGGAGACGAGAAGACGATGGGGCAAAGGAAGGAAATAAGTTGTAAAAGAGGATAATTAAAATAAAATCGTGTTATTACTGTGTAATTAAGAGGAGAGAAGTTTAGTACTTCCTCCATTTTACATATATGTAATTAGATATAAACCCGTGTGATGCACATGCATTTCACAAAATTTATTTTAACAATATGCGAACAATATAAAAATAAATATTATATAATTTAGTACATAAATAATATGAACTTGACAAAACAAATGCTTGTCAATAAGAGGAAATTAATGTTAAAGGCGCATATTAAAAACTTTTAAAAAATACATTTCTATGTGGTTATTAGTACCTTGTAACTATAACATGACTCACAAATAAATATTATATAATATAGTAAGTAGTATAACAAACTCATAATGCTTATTTACTTGTCTATAGGTGCATAATTCAACACTTTTAGGTTCTTCAAGTTTGAATACTTGTTAGCGACTACCATTGCTATGATGATGTTTCTAACGGCAACCGTATGATCTCTGGCTTACGTATAGTTCGTTATCTAGAACATTATGCAGACACACATTTATAGTTAGTAGATAACTTTTTATCTGTGGACATTATATACGTATCAAAGTTAAATTATCATTTTAATTACTCACTTTGAATGAGTAGCTGAAAAGGAAAATAAAATATCCTTTTAAGTACGAAGGTAGAGAGGTGTCAAACAAAATGATAGGTTAATTCTTGATGAGTTGGATAACCTCTTATAGGTATATTGTAAAAGGATTGATACCTAAAAAATGTAGTGTCATCGAAGGAAATACATTACCTTATATGTTCCATTCTTTGATAGTCTAGTTATAAACTAAGAAACCCTAATAATTATTTATTAACTACATAGAATGTTAATAATATATACAAAAATCTAATTGTGCTTTTGCATTATAAGTTGTGAATGATAGAAAAAATGAATGAACTAATTAAAAATAAAAGTAACGTACATGAACTTATGTATATACTAACTCTAAATTAATCTTGGCCCTCTCAGATAAGTTATGTCTTCTGGACATAGCATCAAATATTTTGTGTGCAACATGCAAGACCTACTAGAGCATGTCGATAACAAAATTTCTTAAAATGAGTTACCAATAAGAAAACAATATAATAAATAAGAGGCACAAACATAAAACATGTATTTTTTGTCACCGGAGGAATAACTAAACAAAGGCAGACTAAAAGTTGCTTCAATCAATTATATTAATACCTTAGAGATTGGAACCACTTCACCAGTACATCTACAACTACCACACATATCTAAAACACCTGCAAAAAGATATGCAAATGATAAATTAACAATCCCATTTCAGTTAATTACTATTTCTACATTTGCTCAAAATATACTAACAAAGAAATTGCAAGTTGAAATAGAAATTAATATTAACTGAGCAAAATGTGTAACTACGTGAGTTTATCTCTTCAAACTATTTAAGGATAAATGAAGTAGCAGACTTGACCAAAAAATTATCTTTACATGCTTAGATATGCTTAGTTGACACAATGAAAATTGAAAGTGCGTTTATAGCATAATACAAAGTTTGTTTTAGATAATGCCTTGCTTAAAAAATCTAACAAATGCATGAGCATTCTTTTTTTTTCAGCTTATGAAGTATGAAAAATAAATAAGACAGTATTGTCATCCATTGGATTTCTTATGAGTAAGAAATCTCTAGGTACAAAAGGTTTTAAAAGGGCCAAATAAACTGAGGATCATCTTGAATCTTCTATTCTTTCGCGTTTACATGTAAATCTGAGGTTCTTTTATAGCTTCCAAGCACTTAATAAGAATTCGAAAACTTGTTAAAAATTTCACAAAATGTCAATATAAAATAATTACAAAGATATACATGCAATCTTAGAAATGATTAAGTAATATAAAAAAAATAAGAGCATGTATTGTTGTTCTTAAGGTTTTATTATAACCATCGAAGTTGCATGTGTCTAGCTACTGGCTATAAAATAAGTAGATACTCTATTCTGAAGTTAAATCATTGTTTACATATTGAATGGAAGATAGCGAAACTAACTAATTAAATAATTAGTAACTAAATCTACATATATCAGTAATAAAATTATATACAACAACAAAAAAAAAGGAGTATAGAATAACAACATAAGAAAAAAATGTTATTATACTATTTATCTATGATAAGTGTGATGTTGAACCATTAGGAACCAAAATTTCAAATTGTGAAAATGGTAAAGGCAAAAGGGTCACTCGGACTAAACTACAATTCAATATAATGTATCCTTAATACAAAATGTAACCTTGTACTTAAGAATATAAACATCGATCAGTTGAATTACTTAAATTTTTTTATTAAAGTAATCTTTAATAGAAATAATTAGATATTTATGAATGTACAAATCGATCAAAGGATAGCATTATCATGTAATAAGAAGTATATTTTACATTCTTACCTAATTCAAATACTCATGTGTGATTGTAGCTTGCCTGTTAATGCTTGTTAATGCATTCCATTGATCAATTGAATTACTTAATTTTTTTTGTTGAAGTAATCTTTAATACAAATAATTATAGATTTATAAATGTACAAAGCGATCAAAGGATAGCATTATCATGTAATAGAAGTATCTCACTTAATTCATATACACATATATGCTTGTAGCTTGCCCATTAATGCTCGTTAGTGCGTTCCATTTACTCTTTTTATCATAAGAACATTAATAAAAAACTTAATCATAATCCACTTAAATAATATCTAAATCGATTCAATAAATATGGACCATAAGTCATACTAAAGAGTCTTGAATCTAAATACAAGAGCATAGAAACCAACAAATAATTCTTTACAACAAGGAAAGATAAATATAAAATAACTGTATATTTTTTCCATTGCATATTTTATCAAACATAGTTTAATAAAAAGTTTTAAAGTAAGGAAACATGATAGCACCTCGTACTGGTATTGATGATTTGAATTGCAAGAATCTGTAAGGTATATATGTGCTTGAGAAAATAAAATAGAAAATAGCTACTTCCTTCTGTCATTAGAGAAAACAATATTCTAATACATTCATTTATTGTCTTATCAAGATCTTTTCATTTCTTCATTCAACTTGTGCACCAGATCTAATGCTCTTAGTTACACATGAAACAAATCAATATAATATAACATATGATATAATATTATTAAAGTTTAGGCTTCAGATATAACTTATGCTATTGCGAGAATGATATATTATATATGGATTTTCTCTTTTCTCATAGTAAGAGTCAAAATTTGATCACTACTTTTTACCATACCAAAACATTATTTCTACATAACTGCAACTACTTTTCATTGTTAAGTTCGTTACCTTGATTATGTTTTATAAAGAAATTGAATGTTCATTTGAGATATCCTAAAATAAATTACAAAATCATGCATATAATTAAAGCATTACCTAAAAATATAAATAGGGAAGAAAAACTGATACATACTCAAGAGCGGCCACGAATTAATGAGAAGAGCAGGTTTCATTAGAATGATGAGATGCTCTTATTGTGATTATTAGCAATTAATCACGCCACAAATCTTAATTCAAATAGTGGATATTAATAACTAGAGATAATATGGATGAGAAAAAAGTAAGAAGATAGATGACGGAACACACAATATTCGACAAAAGAAGAATTCACTAATTATTTGAAAACGATTACAAAATCTATCATAAGAATTATTGCACTCAAAGCTCTCATAGAAAAAAATCAATAGCCTTTTAATCTCTCTCTCACAACAAGATAAACTCTCCCAACTAATCTCCACAAAAAAAAAGAATTATTCCACACCTTAATCTCCTAAATGATTATATCTATATATATTGATATAATAGAGTCCATCTAATCTAGAATAAGGAAATACAATTCTACGTAAATAAGAAAACTATTAATAATCTAATAGATACCAAAATAAACAAAGAAACCAATTTTGATAAGGAAACTAATTTTCGTCCAAGTGCAAAACGACTTTTGCAGCATTCTTGCGAAGATGCAAAAGTGCTTTTGCATATTTCTAGAACCGCGAATCCTCTTTTGTACCATTCGAGCGAACAATCCAATTTTTAACAAAACAAAAAATATTTTCTTGGGTTTGGAACCGAGCAAAAAACATAACAATCACCACATTTTTTAAGGAAACAAAACCAATCACAATATTCCTTTTTCGCCTTGATGACAAGTGAAATCTTCTTTTCCCTTACCCATTACAAGGGCCCCTCAATTATCTATGCCAATGATCGAGCTACACCCGATTATTTATGTTGATCATCAGACCATGTCCGTATTGGACATCCTCATTGGCATGTATCTCTAAGTCGTCAATGGTCTATAACCACCACCTAAGCCATAACTCTTCCTTACTATGTTTGTACCACTAGAACATATGCTTCTTGGTTCCCTAGCACTATTATGCATAACTCTCTCATGTAATCTATACAAGCCCCCGCAATGACTTGCTTTAAAGATTACATCGTCGCAATATACACGCTCATTACTCCACCTCGAGTAGAGTACTACATCAAAAGTGATTTTAATATAGCGAGACTGATTAGATTTCACTTTATCTTCGACACATGTCTAACATTTATGATTGGTTGAATTGAGCCATCAAACAATTCCAGGCTTACTTTACTGACTCCACAATCTTCCATGTAGACAAGCCCGCTACAATCTTCATATGTGCTATACGATGAACGATTGTTGTAAATATGCACAGTAGCACCGCAATCCAAGAACCATCCTCCCTGACCAATAAAGTTTGCAGGCATTAGTAGGACATTTGTAAGATCGGCTTATTTGTGATAAAAAGTCATCGCAACGGTTGCGGCTCCATCAGGGTTAGTAGCCGATTTTTTCCTGATTTCATTATTCTTCCTTGGGTAATCCCCAGCACAATGGCCCGGTTACCCACATTTAAAGCAATTTCCTTTAAAGAAAGTCTCTCGTCCTTTGCTAAAACATTTATTTCCATTCGTTACAAACGCCCCTTATTGAGATGTATTCATTCGATCTATCTTTCTCATCATTTCTTTTGTAGACAGAGCTTGACACACCTCTGAGGTGGTGAAAAATGATCCACTCATAAAGTTCTGAATTAGCGTCTTGTACGATCTGGCAGAGTCCAAATTAGTTGCAAGGCTTTGTCATGATCTTTCAATTCTTCACCTACAGCTTCAAGTCTTAAGCATAATGAATCAAAAGCGAAAATATGATTCATGAACGAGTATTCTTTTCCATCCTCATGTCGTGGATAAGCCCCTTGATATAAATTTTATTCGTCATCGTTTTAGCCATGCACAAATCTTGAAGAGACTCCCATAGTTGTTTTGCTGATGTAGACTCTTTGATTGCAGCATGACCTTGAACTTTCATCGTGAGATGGAGACGAATCTCTAACAAGCACTTTTTGTCCATCTTTTTTTCACTTATCATCAATAACCTCAACTAGATCCATATCTTTTGAATCCTTTTTCTTTTGTTCCACCATTTGTAGACCTTCTAGGGCATCATCCGAGTCCAGCACTATGAGATAACCTTTCATACTCATCTGCCATAGGCTAAAATTCATGATTCCATCGAACTTCTCCTTCCTATAAGATTTCTCCGCTATAACACACACCTCCTTGAATACCACCATCTGATACCACTTGTTGTGATTATTAGCAATTAATCACGCCATAGATTTTAATTCAAATAGTGAATATTAATAATTAGAGATAATATGGATGAAAAAAAAGAAAAAAGATAGATAATGGAACATAAAATATTCGACAAACGAATATTTCACTAATTCTTTGAAAACGATTACAAAATCTATCACAAGAATTATTGCACTCAAAATTCTCACAGAAAAAAAATCAACAGCCTTTTAATTTCTCTCACAACAAGATGAACTATCCCAACTAATTATCATAGAAAGAAAAATTATTCCACACCTTAATTTCTTAAATAATTATATCTATATATATTGATATAATAGAGTCCATCAAATCTAAAATAAGAAAATACAATCCTACGTAAATAAGGAAAAATTATTAACAAGATAATAGATACCAAATTAAACAAGGAAATCAATTTTGATAAAGAAACCAATTTTCGTCTAGTTGCAAAACGACTTTTGCACCATTCTCACATAGGTGCAAATGCACTTTTCTAGAATGAAATCTTCTAGGTGCAAAAGTGCTTTTTCACTTTTCTAGAACCGCAAATCCTTTTTTGCACCATTAGAGCAAACAATCCAATTTCCAACAAAAAAAAAATTATTTTCTTGGGTTTGGAACCGAGAAAAAAACACAACAACTCTAACACTAACAGTTTGCAATTGTAAGGTCATCATGTAGATAAAAAATCACAAAAAAAATAGAAATTAAGAAAATACCAAGTTCAGAATTACTTTGGGAGATCACCGTCATTGCGATCATACTTATTATCTCAACAATCGATCATGGTCTATCGATTGAATCAGAAGAATGAACATGAATTATCAATATAAATATTAACTTTAGAAAGACAGATGAGGGACACCAGAACAGCTAGAAGTAGATGAATTACAAAACGTAAACTTAACACAAGAATCAAAACCTTAATTAAATATGTAAGAGAGGAGGAAAACAGAGGAACCATACAAAGTGAAATATATAAACGGGAAAAAAAGAAGTCAGATGGAGTTAGAGAGTCACTTCCCCAAGACGAATAAAAAAATGATATGCTGCATGTCGATAAGTATTACGTAGGTTTCCATGAGCTCTCACTACGTCATAAACCTACTCGTACTCTCAGTACTTGTAGAAAAAACTATGTAGGGGAAATCACCGCACAGAGTACAAAAGGGGCTTTATGGAATTAATTCAACAACAACGATGAATAATTTGCATTCATATCAAATAACACTAAAAGCCTCATATTCAGTTTTCTCTTGGTCACATGCCAAGTATTACCATGCCACCCTGCCTCACCTCACCCATATCTCACACGGACATTGTAAAAGGGCTTTGAACTATTGGCAAACTTTTGCAAATGTACTTGAACCATGTACCAATCGACCCCCTCGGCACTTTAGCCAACACATATAACAAACAAGGCTCATAATAATACCATCGAACCAACAAATATGCAATAACGAAAAGAGTACGAAAATAAGAATAACAAATAGTACTCAAGAGCTTTAAAAAAATGTGTACTTATGAGAACTCGCGTTCTCAACGCCTGAGTCCTCGTGGGTAGCGATCCGTGTTATTTTGAAAATCAGTTTTGAAAAAAATAAGAGTCGCCAGTTTGTTTTACTAAACAAACAAAAGGTTTGTATAAAAGAGGCGTATTTTTAGACTAAATATCCTCTTATACACAATATATGCGAAACCAGTTGATTCAAAGGTTTGAGAATTAAGTTACGAATTGGAAAAGTGTTAAGCACCCGATTCGCCTTTTCGGTCTCTTGAGTAGGATATGCGCATGTTATAATTCGGTTCTTGCATGCTACTACTATTACTTTACAGATTTCTCTACTTGCTTTAGAAACCAAAATTTTGGAGATGGGATGAAAACGATGTATTTTCTAGTTCACCTATAATTTTAAAAATAAGTGTGTGTGTTTGATTTGAAAAGGAGATTTTGATAATAGTATATGCAATGAAACAAGTAATTTTGTAAAGCATTGAGCTGTTCGGAAACTGATTCAATGTGGAAATCTTATACTCGATGTAATATAAGGCAACTTGACCGATCATATACCATAGTCTATTAATTAAACAGGTATAGATGGCACTAGTGCTCTCATAATCAAGTATTTATCACATATACACCGTAATCTATGAGTTAGATTGGATATATAGCGATTATCGATTATTTCGTATAAGAATGCCGCTAATCCGGGGTTTTAGAAAAATAAGAAAGTAATAATATTATTTTAAAATTGGATTATGGTTTGTTATACGCCTTTGGTTTTGAAAATAATTTGAAAAAGGTATAAAGTGATATAAATTATGCATACAAGAGTTTGAATTATAAAATTAACGAATAAATAAAAGAAGAGAGCGAAAATTATACCTGAGCCCACTTGGAGGGAGAGAATAAGGGTTTTCTAGTGTGTACCAAGAAATCCCTTTGATTATTGATGGAAACTATGAATGGAGGGGGCTATATATAGCTGTAAAATACTTGGAAAGCAAGAAAAGAGATTGGAACCAAGACTCTTGGGACTTATCGTGATGCCTTCCCACCGTTCGATCATGTTGATTTTTGGATATGTTCTGGAAATGGAAGTCCTCTAGATCATGTAAAAATTTAAGGTCGATTGGAGTTCAGAAAGGACTCCTTTTGCTCTGATTGGTACGAAGATTTTGTTTTCGCGTAGGAAAAGTACTTGTTGTAGACAATATCACTTGTTGTACGACAAGTCAAGTTATAGCCGTTGGATGATGCTGATTTTTGGATATGTATTGAAAATAAAAGTCTTCTAGACCTTGTAAAAATTTGAAGACGATCGGAGTTCGGGACCCGGTCTCCTCAGATTGGTACAAAGAGTTTCTTCACGTGTAGGAAAGGTACTTGCGTACACTTGTTGTACGACAAGTGAACTTCTAGCCTTTAGATTTTTTTGAATTTTGGATATGTTTTCTCTCCAAATGTTTTCTAGCTTGTATCAAAATTTCAGATCGATAAAAGTTTGTTAAGGCATCCATTTACTCTAATTGCTACGAATGACATTTCGACTAAAATTGCATGATAAACGAATTAATTCTTGATGATCCCATGTCCGATAAAGCTAAATTTTGGATATGTTCTTACCTAAAACAATACTTATATACTGACCAAATTGGAGATTATTTTGACCTCGGGAAGGCCTCCTTTCGATTACCTAGAATGATTTCTCAATTTTCTAAATTTTCGGAGATCCGACCGTTGGATCAAGCTAATTTTTGAGTATGCTACTCCTTATGGTAATGTCTAACAATTCTAAAAGTTTTAGGATGATCAGAAATGGGAAAATCTCCTTTCATAAGTTTTCAGGAGTTTCGACGGTTTTCGGTTTCGGCAATTTCTGGTAACTCTCGTAACTTCTCATCTGGGTTTCATTTCGGCTTCCTTCTTTAACCTGTATCACATGTACATATTATTCTTGCATCTAGGAATGCTCATGCATGCATGCGTGTTCAATTCTTTAGGGATCATGATTCTTACGAAGGTCGCAAAATGAGGTGTTTACAATATTGAATACTTTATATACCTTAAAATAGATATCAAGGAAAATGGAAAATGAGATAACCAAAACCCCGATTAGCAAAACTCCAAAATTCCTATGTCACCGCGCTCCGCTCCATCCATAGAATAAATTTCCCTTAAGGCGAATTATGATCTGAAGTATTTAGAAGAGTGGATTTTTAGAGAGAACGAGCTTAAAAAACCTTTAATGGAGGTTTGAAATGATTTTTGGTCTTCATATATGAAAAAATAAGCTTTTAGGCCTTTTTAATCTCACCACCGACCTACTACAACAAATCCTTGTCGAAAACCAGTGCCCTTGCACTTTTGGATCACTTAAAGAGTCGTCTGTTCTCATTGGATAGGCCCCTATTCGACCAAAAATTAGGATTTCAATTTTTTTCCTATGTCTTTTCCCTAATATAAACTTAATTACACTAGACCACAATTATTCTTATATAAGTCAAACGTCAAGAACATATTTATGACTAATTTAAACATGAAGTGTTACAATTATATTATTATAGTGTATAATATCTTCTGCCTTTATTTTGTTTTATGTATTATGGATGTAATTCTAAAGTTTATTTATAAAATGTTATATGTGTGATAATATATATAAATTTATCTAAAGATACACACGATATATAATAAGATTATTAATATAATTATAGTCGAATTCTTAAATATTGTATATTGGTGGTTCAAATTTTATATATTTTAAAGTTTTCCATTATTGAAATCATTATAATCAATATGTATATATATGAAATAATATAATCGTATTCTTTGCATTGAGAAAAAAATTGTAATTTTTTTTAATTATATGCACCAAAAAAATGACAATAGGTAAATACCGAATATATATTGAATAATACCGAAAAAACCAAAAATTCCAAAAAACAACATGGTATGGTTTTGGTTTCGTGTTTTGAAAAACCAAAACCAAAAATACCTAAATCTGTAATTATTGAATATTATAGTTTTGATTTTGGTATAGAGTATAGACCAATTATTAAACCAAACCAAACCAATGGATTCCATAGTACCCTTGTCAAGTTCCCATAGGTAATTTTAAATATCAATTGTGTTAATAGATAAATTAGAAAACGACTCTATGTTATTTAATAATTTTGTTGTAGTCTGGTTCAAGTCCTAGTATTGTAGATTTTTTTGTTTGCCTCTCGTACAAAAGTGCCATTGCCAAATTGACGATGCTCGTAGTGGTGATATAAGTGGGGCCGGCCCGGAAGA
This sequence comes from Lonicera japonica, assembly GCA_021464415.1. NCBI lineage: Eukaryota > Viridiplantae > Streptophyta > Magnoliopsida > Dipsacales > Caprifoliaceae > Lonicera > Lonicera japonica. Next base: position 46,975,976 of record CM038464.1, read on the forward strand.
TTTAAGCCTCTTAAATATTACCTTTTAATCTTTCAAAATAAAATAAAGAGTAAAAAACTTATTTAGCCACTGAACTTTTAGTTTAGTATCACTTTGCCCACTCATCTTAAAAACGAATCACTTTAACAATTAAACTTTTCAGCGAGTACCATATTGGCCATTCCGTCCAAATGAAGCGTTAAAAGTGGCAGACTTAAGCCATGTGCCTAGCACATGGCTTTATTTAAGGCCAAAATAGTCACTGTGTAATTAAAATACACCAAACCTCCATTTACTACGGCAATGCCCCCTTCAGACCTCGTCGGAATTAAAGTCGGAGTGGTTAGGCTCCAGAGCGGCAGCTTGAGAAGAAAAGGCATAAAAAGCTACAAAGAATTTCAGATCCCAACCGGTATAATGAAGATGGCGATTTGGATTCCATTATGTTGCCGTTGCATTGAATCATCTCTCTGACTCATTGGCACCCGCATAATTCCAACCGCCGAAGAAGTCGATTTGCTCTTCACTAAACTCTTACATACGAGATCAAGATCCGGTGGCCAAAAGGTTGTAATTTAAATATGAGATCAAGACCCGATGGCTGGAAATAGCCATTCTCTGGTGGCTTCCTCTTTCCTCATCTTATATGAGAGTACGGATTTTTCTTTGGCGGCAGGGGACACACAGATGCTGCCGGAATCTGAGCACCATTGCGTTTGGGCGTGGAACACCCTTGTTCCACCACCTCATCTATCTCCATACCCATTTATTAATTTTCACTATATATAAATACACATATCGAATCATCTATCTGTTTTGTTTAATTTGGATTTCTTAAACCCTAGCATGAGGACTTTAAACTTGTGTGGAGATCTTAGCAGTGAGAGATTCTGGCAAGGGGGTGGTGGTGGTGGTGGTTTAGGGAAGTATTGGGAGTCGTTGGTGATGGTGTACTTTTATTATAAAATGACCATTTTAGCCTTAAATGAAGTAATGTGCTATGCACATGGCTTAATTCCGTCACCTTTAATGGTTCATTTGGACGAAATGGGTAATATGATACTCGCCGAAAAGTTTGATGGTTAAAGTGATTCGTTTTAAAGTTGAGAGGGTAAAGTAATACTAAATTGAAAATTCAGTGATAAAATGGGCTATTTACTTTAAAATAAAATATTACTTTTATGGTTGTTTTGTTTTTTTCTTAAGTTTTTCCTATAGTGTTGTTTTATATCTATAAAATGTATCATTAATTTAAAAACACGAATTATTATATATTGGCTGACACCTTTGATTATTAGTTCTAAATTTTGAAGTACAATAATGGTTTTTTTACGATAAAAATATAAAGTGCATTTAAAATTTTAACACTCCAAAATATAATGTTAGGGAATCTCTCTTTTTCTCTTTTAAATAAACAAATTGGACCTATGATGTATCAACTGTTTTTGAAAAATATATCGAATACAATATTATTACACAATATTATAAATTTAATAATTTTAAAGAGATTTAGAATTACGATTCAAAAAGATAATGTTGGTTTAAATATATTGATTAATGGATTAGGTGATAAAAAAGTGAACCTTCCATACCAACTAGTGCACAAATATCAATTGAGTCGCTACTTTCAACCTTTTAAATATAAGCAGCGAATAAAAATCAAGTTTTTCTACAGAACATGAAGTCCAACGGGCCGCCTCTCGTCTTCAATTGGCAATGAATATATTGCTCGCAATTGAAGAAAAAAGATGAATGTATAACTATTAAAATAATGTGTAACTTTAGTAGCGATCGATATAATTTCACAAAGTAATAATATATTAAAAAAATGCAGAATTATTTTGCCAATGTGGTATTCAAAAATAAAAAACTTATTCTCCTGAATCTCTTCCTCCAACAGGGTATTATGATATTGGAATCGGGTTAGACCCGGGAAATGACTCCAGGTGATTTATTCAGTAGTAGTTGGGGTTTTAATTGTTAAGTTTAGAGAAAAAGAGAAAAATATAATTGTATTGAATGAATAATAATATTAGAATGGGGCTCTATTTATAGAGCTGATTTAGACAAAAGAAATAACCTAGTCTAATAAGGAAAAGGAATACTAATCTAATAAGGAAACAACAAATAAAGAAACAATAAATAAATAAATAAATAATTGTAACACCCCCCCTCAAACTCAAGAAGGCTTAGAAAGCATTCGGAGTTTGGAAACGAGAAAGTGAAAACGGGCGGTCACATGAGACTTGGTAAACAGATCGGCAAGTTGATACTCAGACGAGACGAAAGGCAAGCGAATAGTGCCATGAGTGAAGTGATGTCGAACAAAGTGGCAGTAAACCTCAATATGCTTGGTGCGGTCATGAAAAACATCATTATGGGCTATCTGAATGGCACTTCGACTGTCACAAAATAACGGCGTAGGAGTAGGAACGTCAATTCCCATATCTTTAATCAACCAGCGAAGCCAAACAATTTCAGAAGTGGCATGTGCATGGGCGCGATACTCAGCTTCAGCACTAGAACGGGCAATCACAGTTTGTTTCTTACTTTTCCATGCGATGAGAGAATCACCTAAAAAAACACAGAATCCTGTTGTAGACCGGCGATCAGTTATATCACTCGCCCAATCGGAGTCGGAATATCCTTGTAACTCAAGACTGGAAGTGGATGAAAAATGTAATCCCTGGAATAGTGTCCCTTTAAGGTACCGAATGATGCAGAGAACAGCAGCAAAATGTGTTGACCTTAAAGTTAATTAATCTTATTTTGATAATTACAATAAGTTAATATTGTGTTATTTAACTCGGTTGTTCTTTGATAATAGCCACTTTAACCGAAACATCTTCCAACCAAGTGTAACCTCAACCAAAGTAATCACATTATCACACAAGCTCTACAAGTGCCATTATTCACAAGAAATCAACCTTAGAGATTCACAAATGCTATATGAAGTCAAGAATGATCTCAATACGCTCTACAAGCTTTCAAGAACAAGAAAGTATCAAGAACATAAATCAAGTGAACATACGTTCAAGAAAATCAAGCATCACGAAGACTCAAAGGTTTTATAATTTAAGTGAGTGCTTAGATTTCATGTAAAAGATATCATTGATCATTTAAATAGCTCATACAATAATTTAATCTTGTTAAGATTGATCAAAACTAGTTTTATATTTGAAAACGATTTTTACCGAAAACTAGTCATTTTGGAAAATTCTCTATAAATTCATATGAATGAATTTTGATGCAAAAACTATTTTAGAAGTCTTAGAAAACTATTTTTGACATTCTCCAAGCATTAAAATCAATTTCGGAGTCAAATTGCAAAAATCGAAAAACGCACAAAACCCACCACTCCAGAAGCATGTAGTCGACTACATGGTTAATGGAGTAGTCGACTACACCATGTAGTCGACTACATGGAGCCTTGGGTAGTCGACTACCTTGAGCAAAACTAGCCGTTGGAACTTCGCTAAATGTGCAATTTTGCCCCAATTAATTATTTATCCACTACAAACGGCTACAATCTTTTACCACCTATAAATATGAGTTCTTATACTCATTTTTATCAACTTGAATGATTATATAAACTCATTTTACACATATCTTCATTATTCAAGTATTCAAGCTATTTATTGATCAATCTTTTCATTATTTGAGCTAATATTCATTGATCAACTTTGATATCTCTTAGTGTGAGCTTCAATTGTAATTCATTATACACGAGAGCTATTGTACATTGGTGTTAGTCACCAAAACTTGTTCAAATCATTTTTGTGAGAGGTGTATCTCATAGAATTAGCAAGAGGGTTATCTTGTGAAAGTATTGAAGGTGTTTTCACTACTTGTGAGAGTGTGTGAGAAGAATACACTTGTAGTGGTTTGGTCTTCACCCGGAAGGAGTTCGGTTATAGTGGAAATTCTAGGGGACCTAACCGAGCGCGGAGTAGGGGGAACAAGCCGAACCGTGTGGACAAAAAATCCTCGACTTTGATTGGTTATATCTTTCTATCCTTTACTCTATTATATTGTGATATTGTTTATTGTGCTTGGAATTTACTTAGTTGTTGATTGCTTGATAAATTTAGACACAACCGTTTTTTAAATTATTTTTAAAATCATACTTTGCTTTAAAATCCCTGTTCACCCCCCCTCTAGGGTATTTTCCGACCTACAATTGGTATTAGAGGTTGTACTTTTGTTTTAAACAAACGATCTTAGAGTTAACGATCATGTCTATTTATCAAGGAACCGGTATCAACGAATGATCTTCCACTACTAGACCGCCTCTATTTGATGGCAAAAATTATAGTTATTAGAAAAGTCGTATGTGCACTTTTCTCCAAGCTAGTGATTTTGAACAATGGAAAGTCACGTTAATTGGACCCTATGAAATTACCAAAACCGATGAAAAGGGTAAAGTTTCACCCAAATCTATTTCCGAATATGATGAGAATGATATTAGGAAAATCCAATTTAATGCTAAAGCTTTAAACGCTATTCATTGTGCATTGACTATAGATGAATACAACAAAATCTCTAGCTGTAAATCCGCCAAGGAAATTTGGGATAAATTAGAAGTTACTTATGAAGGAACTTCACAAGTTAAAGATGATAATATTAACATGCTTGTTCATGATTATGAACTATTTAAAATTGAGCCTAATGAAACAATTGCCTCTATGTATAGTAGGTTCTCTATTATTACTAATGATTTAGATCTTCTTGGAAAGGAATACTAAAATGAAGACAAGATCCGAAAAATCCTTAGAACTCTTCCCAAGAAGTGGAGACCGAAAGTTACGGCTATTCAAGAAGCCAAAAATCTCAAAACGCTAAGCATGGATGAACTCTTGGGTTCACTTAAAACCCATGAGAAGGAATTGGCGAGAGAAGAAGATAGTGAATCAAAAGCCAAAAGATCACTAGCTCTTAAAGCAACTCAATTGGATGATGATGAGGAATTGATGATAGAAGATGAGGATATGGCTCTTCTCTCTAGAAAGTTCATGAAATTTCTAGCCAAGAAGAAAAAGTTTCAAGGAAAATAAAACAACTTTGATCCCTCATCAAGAAGAAACAATGACCGATCTACTCAACCAAAAGTTGATAATGAGGAAGAAAAGAAATGCTTCCATTGCCATGAACCGGGACATTTCAAAACAAATTGTCCGGTTAGAAGGAAAGAAAGAAGAGATAAGAGAGACAAAGCTTTCAAACAAGTAAGACATGCACTCAAAGGCACTTGGAGTGATTCCGAAGAAGGTGAATCCAATGCCGATTCAAGCGACGAGGAAACGGCAAATCTTTGTCTTATGGCAAGAGATGACGAGGTACATTCTTCTTATGACTCATCTAGTGATGATAATTCCTCTATTAATAATGATATACATGATGAAAATGACTATGAAGAACTATATGATATGTTTGAGAAATTGCATAAAAAGTTCAAAAATTTGTCTAAAATGTATGCAAATCTCAAAAAGGAGAATTTGATTATTTCTAGCAAATGTGATAATCTTGAGAAGGAAAATATGTTTTTGAAAAATGAAAATAAAACTTTGAAGAAAGAAAAGGAGAAAGAAACTCCAAATACACTTGCGTTAGAAAATATCAAATTAAAAGATCAAGTGGATGACCTAACCAATAGTTTAGCCAAGTTCACCAAAGGAAAGGAAAACTTGGATAAATTATTAGGAATACAAAGGTGTGTTTTCGACAAAGCCGGTTTAGGTTATAACCAAAAGGATTATAAAAACTTTTTCAAAACATACACACCACATGATCCCACTCATCTTTGCTCCTATTGTGGTAGAAACACTCATCATGTGGATCATTGCTTTTATCGAAATAAAAGTTTTCCTAAGAGGATGCTTGCTTGGGTTCCAAAAGGAACCATTATGTTTGCTAACCCGAAGGGACCCAACACATTTTGGGTACCAAAGGAGAAGTTACTTAAAGTTATGGTGTAAGTATGCTTGAAAGCAAAAGGAAGCAAAAGGAAGTGGTTCTTGGATAGTGGTTGCTCAAAGCACATGACGGGAGACAAGAACAACTTCTTAAGTCTTATTCCCAAGAAATGAGGGAATGTGACTTTCGGGGACAATGCAAAGGGAAAAATCATTGGTATAGGTAAGGTTGGTAAGTATTCCACATGCATTGATAATGTTTTGTTAGTTGATGGTTTGAAACATAATTTGCTTAGCATTAGTCAACTATGTGATAAAGGTTATGAAGTAATTTTTAAATCCGATCGTTGTATTGTTAAAAATGTTAGTGATGATTCCATTCTATTTATTGCATATAGAAATAACAATGTATATACTCTTGAACTTGATGATTTATCACAACAAGATGTTAAATGTTTATCCGCCATTAATGATATATCTTGGCTATGGCATAGACGACTAGGACATGCTAATATGGACTTAATTCATAATTTGTCTAAGAAAGAGCTTGTTAGAGGATTGCCTCAAACCAAATTTGCCAAAAATAAAATTTGTGATGCATGTCAACTTGGTAAACAACATAAATCTTCTTTTAAATCTAAGAAAGATATTACTACATCTAGACCTCTTGATATGTTGCATCTTGATTTATTTGGTCCAACTTCGGTTGCTAGTATGGGTGGTAAATTATATACTTTTGTTATCGTTGATGACTATACTAGACTTACTTGGGTGTTCTTTCTCACTCACAAAAGTGAAACTCCACATGTTTTTGCAAAATTTTGTAGAAAAGTTCAAAATGAAAAAGGTGCCTCTATTGTGCGTGTTAGAAGTGATAGAGGTAGAGAATTTGATAATGTTGATATTGAAAGTTTTTGTGATGAACATGGTATTAGTCATAATTTTTCGGCACCTAGAACTCCTCAACAAAATGGTGTTGTTGAAAGAAAAAATAGATCTCTTCAAGAGATGTCTAGAAATATGTTAAATGAGCATTCTTTGCCGGAATATTTGTGGGCGGAAGCCGTTAACACCGCATGTTATGTAATTAATCGCACTATCATTCGTAAAAGATTAGATAAGACACCTTATGAGTTATGGAATGACAAGAAACCAAATATTGCATATTTTAAAGTTTTTGGTTGCAAATGTTTTATTTTAAATGATCGTGATCACCTAGGAAAATTGATGCTAAATCCGATGAAGGAATTTTTCTTGGATATGCAACCAATAGTAAAGCATATAGAGTTTTTAACAAGAAAAGTTTAGTTGTCCAAGAATCTATGCATGTTGTATTTGATGAGACGAACCCTTTTTCACCCATAGTAAATTCCGATGATGATGTTGAAATTATCCAAAAAGTGTCGGATATTCAAATTAATGATACATCTAAAGAAGAAACCTCGAGTGCTCAAGTTCCTCCTAAGGAATTAGAAAATACAACCGAGCAAAACTCGAATGATTTACCTAGGAGTTGGAAATTTGTATCCAACCACCCTATTGATCAAATTCTTGGAGAGCCATCTAGTAGGGTTATGACTAGATCATCTTTAAGAAATGTATGCAATAATGTGGCATTTGTTTCTCAATATGAGCCGAAAAACATAAATGAAGCCGAACAAGATGAATCTTGGATGATGGCTATGCAAGAAGAGCTCAATCAATTTGAAAGAAACAAAGTATGGACACTTGTTCCCAAACCTAAAAATCACACCATTATTGGTACTAAATGGGTATTTCGTAACGAAAAGGATGAAAGTGGCATAATTGTTAGAAATAAAGCTAGACTTGTTGCCCAAGGATACAATCAAGAGGAGGGCATTGATTATGAAGAAACATATGCACCCGTTGCACGTCTAGAAGCCATTCGCATGCTACTTGCTTATTCATGTTTTAAAAATTTTAAATTGTATCAAATGGATGTGAAAAGTGCTTTCTTGAATGGTTTTATTGAAGAAGAAGTTTATGTAAAACAACCGCCCGGTTTTGAAAATCATATTTATCCGGATTATGTATTTAAATTGTCAAAAGCATTATATGGTTTAAAACAAGCACCTAGAGCATGGTATGATAGATTAAGTTCATTTTTGTTTAATAATGGATTTGTTAGAGGCAAGATAGACACTACTTTATTCATTAAGAATCATGCCAATGATATGCTACTTGTGCAAATTTATGTTGATGATATTATATTTGGTTCTACTAATGAGAATTTGTGCAAGGATTTTTCAACGTGTATGCAAAAGGAATTCGAAATGAGCATGATGGGTGAAATGAACTACTTCCTTGGATTACAAGTGAAACAATGCAAAGAAGGCATTTTCATTAATCAAGAGAAGTACATAAAGGAACTCTTGAAGAAATTCGACATGGAAGGAGCAAAGTCCATGAGCACTCCTATGAGTTCATCTTTGAAGCTAGAAAAGGACGAAAAAGGTAAAAGTGTGGATATCAAGAAGTATCGAGGTATGATCGGTAGTTTATTGTATTTGACGGCGTCTAGGCCGGATATTATGTTTAGTGTTTGTCTTTGTGCACGATTCCAAGCGGATCCTAAAGAATCACACTTACTTGCCGTAAAACGAATACTACGTTATCTTTCCGGTACTAGCTCATTGGGTTTATGGTACCCAAGAGAGAATAACTTTGACTTAATTAGTTATTCCGATGCGGATTTTTCCGGTTGCAAAATCGATAGGAAAAGCACTAGTGGCACTTGTCATTTTCTAGGACACGCACTAGTATCTTGGTCAAGCAAGAAACAAAATTTGGTGGCCCTTTCAACGGCCGAAGCCGAATACGTGGCGGCCGAAAGTTGTTGTGCACAAACTTTGTACATTAAACAACAACTAGAGGACTTTGGAATTAGTCTTAGCCACATTCCCATAAAATGTGACAACACAAGTGTTATAAGCTTGACCAAGAACCCTATACAACACTCACGTACTAAGCACATTGAGATAAGATATCATTTTATTCGTGATCATGTGCAAAAAGGTGATGTTGATATTGAATTCGTTGGCACCGAATCGCAATTTGCGGATATTTTCACCAAACCACTTTCGGATGATCGTTTTTGCACTATTCGACGTGAACTCGGTATGACTAGAGCTTGTGACATCTAGTTTATTCCAAAAAGTTCATAAAAGAGATCAACATTGCTTAATTTTTAGCATACATTATTTAATTATGCTTAATTTAATTTTAATCTTCATTTCATATAAATTTTGTTCATTTTAATTTATACATTACTATGAGTATTAACAAGTGTTTTGCAGCCTTGGAAAGTTATATAATGAAGAAATAACATTGGAAAAGCATTGAGAGCAAAATACACAAAAATGCAGATTTTTGGCAGTGTAGTCGACTACACCAAGCCCCATGTAGTCGACTACATGGGTGAGTTGACTCAGTTTTTGCTGCTTAATTAGACTTACGGGATATATACAATTTTTACTTATTTTCTTCTTCTTCCACACACCTAAACCCACGAAAATACTCCATTTTTACACCTTCAAAGCTTTGAAAAATCAAAAACACTCAAAATCATTGCTCCATAACAACTTTACATCATTTATCCATCCTAAATACACATCAAATCTCTACAAATCTACCCTAAATCAACCCATTTCAACACTTTCTCTCTCTTCTCAAACCCTAACCCATTTTTAAAATTACATCATCTACACCCAAAATCTCTAAATTTTCTCTCAAAATCACTCTACCACACCACTCTAAAACACCTTACACTACTTATTCCTCTCACAAAACTTACCAATTTCAAATTTTACACCAAAAATCCATAAACCCACCTTAAACCTAAGTTTTCTCTCTCATCAAATCCATGGCCTCACACTCTAGAAGATCAACAAGACGACGCGTTCGAGAATCAAACTCTCCACCACCACAAGGACCACCACTTTTCATCAATGCTTCGCTAGAAGCTCGTTTCAACTAGGATTTCATCAACCGAGATATCGTGGAAGGTAAACAATTCAATCGCACTTTATTTTCAGAGAATGGCTTGCGTATCACAAATGTTTTCCATCAACAAGGAATTGTAGATTTTTTGGATATCAAAGAAGACATTTATCCACGTTTGGTTCGATTATTTTATGCAAACTTACATCACCCTCTAAATGATGATGGAGAAGCTGACACATCCCTTTTGAGAACATATTTAAAAGGTAGATTTATCACTTTTTCAAGAGATGTTGTTGCACAAATCTTTGGGATAAATCGTCATGGCACAACTATTGTCCCTAGCAATTATGACACCCTATTTGGCTACACCCGTTACGACGCACTTAAACCTCTTTTAAAGGTCGCCATCAAAATAGGAGAAACAATGCCTATGATAGAATTTCTTGCTCTATGCTTACTCTACATGCTAGGTTGATCCATCACATTATTACTCGTTGCATCGTCCCTCGTAGTGGAAGTTATTCAAATGTCACCAACTATGATATTTTTCTCACATGGGCCATTGCTAGCAACTACAAGCTTGATCATGCTAGCTTAATTTTTGAGAAGTTCATAGACATCATATCTCATTCAGCACGAGGTCTTAATTATGGTATGGCTCTTACACGTCTATTTAAATTCTATGACATCCCACTTGATGACGAGACTGACTCAAGAGAACCAACTGAACATGAGTTATACACCGAGAGGACATTTCATCAAATGAACTACCACTTAGACAATGGGAGATGGATCTCTAATGATCCAAATGACGTCGAGGCTAGTGATGAAAAAGAAGGAGATGATCAAGAAGAAGCTTATGAACCAGCCCCGCCTTCTCCTCCACATCAAAGGGGTCGTCCTCGTCAAGATCAACTCATGGATGCCATTAACAATCTATCCATTCAAATGGCCAACACACGTCAAGAGATGCACCAACGCTTCAATCGTATTGAGACGGCCTTTCAACACTATCATCCGGATTATATCTTTTCGGGTTGGCAACCATGGGATCCGCCGCCGCCGCCACAAGATTGATTCCCACCTTTTTGATGAAGAAAAAGGGGGAGAAATATTATGTGTGTTATGTTATGAGTGAGAATGGTACACACTCTTTATTTCTTTTTAGTCTACTATGTTTGTTTTATGTTTTATGCTTATCAAGAACTACTAAGTTTGTTTAAGTTATTTAACGTTTGAACTTATAATGCAAGTACTTTCTATTTCTTTAATTACTTGTATAAATTTCATCTATGCACTTATTTAGGGGGAGCATATTATTCATATGCTTATTTTTACTATCTTTTTATAAACACACATTAACTTTATTGTCATCATCAAAAAGGGGGAGATTGTTGACCTTAAAGTCAATTAATCTTATTTTGATAATTACAATAAGTTAATATTGTGTTATTTAACTCGGTTGTTCTTTGATAATATCCACTTTAACCGAAACATCTTCCAACCAAGTGTAACCTCAACCAAAGCAATCACATTATCACACAAGCTCTACAAATGCCATTATTCACAAGAAATCAACCTTAGAGATTCACAAATGCTATATGAAGTCAAGAATGATCTCAATACGCTCTACAAGCTTTCAAGAACAAGAAAGTATCAAGAACATAAATCAAGTGAAGATACGTTCAAGAAAATCAAGCATCACGAAGACTCAAAGCTTTTATAAATTAAGTGAGTGCTTAGATTTCATGTAAAAGATATCATTGATCATTTAAATAGCTCATACAATGATTTAATCTTGTTAAGATTGGTCAAAACTAGTTTTATATTTGAAAACGATTTTTACCGAAAACTAGTCATTTTGGAAAATTCTTTATAAATTCATATGAATGAATTTTGATGCAAAAACTATTTTAGAAGTCTTAGAAAACTATTTTTGACATTCTCCAAGCATTAAAATCAATTTCGGAGTCAAATTGCAAAAATCGAAAAACGCACAAAACCCACCACTCCAGAAGCATGTAGTCGACTACATGGTTAATGGAGTAGTCGACCACATCATGTAGTCGACTACATGGAGCCTTGGATAGTCGACTACCTTGAGCAAAACTAGCCGTTGGAACTTCGCTAAATGTGCAATTTTGCCCCAATTAATTATTTATCCACTACAAACGGCTACAATCTTTTGCCACCTATAAATATGAGTTCTTAGACTCATTTTTATCAACTTGAATGATTATATAAACTCATTTTACACATATCTTCATTGTTCAAGTATTCAAGCTATTTATTGATCAATCTTTTCATTCTTTGAGCTAATATTCATTGATCAACTTTGATATCTCTTAGTGTGAGCTTCAATTGTAATTCATTATACACGAGAGCTATTGTACATTGGTGTTAGTCACCAAAACTTGTTCAAATCATTTTTGTGAGAGGTGTATCTCATAGAATTAGCAAGAGGGTTATCTTGTGAAAGTATTGAATGTGTTTTCAATACTTGTGAGAGTGTGTGAGAAGAATACACTTATAGTGGTTTGATCTTCACCCGGAAGGAGATCGGTTATAGTGAAAATTCTCGGGAAACTAACCGAGCGCGGAGTAAGGGGAACAAGCCGAACCGTGTGGACAAAAAATCCTCGACTTTGATTGATTCTATTTTTCTATCCTTTACTCTATTATATTGTGATATTGTTTATTGTGCTTAGAATTTACTTAGTTGTTGATTGCTTGATAAATTTAGACACAACCGTTTTTTAAATTATTTTTAAAATCCTACTTTGCTTTAAAATCCCTATTCACCCCCCCTCTAGGGTATTTTCCGACCTACAAAATGAACAGAGCGTGGTGCAGACATAAATTGGCTTACAATATGAACAACGTAACTAATATATGGCCGTGTGATGGTGAGATAGTTGAGACTGCCAACAAGTTGGCGATATAAAGTAGGATTAGGTAGCAAAGTTCCGTCAGAAGCACAGAGTTTGGCATTCATTTCAAGTGGAGTATCGGCAATCTTGTTGTCAGTTAAACTAGCTCGCTGAACAATGTCGGAAGCGTATTTTACCTGAGAAAGGAAGTAATCAGTAGACAAACGATCAACCTCAATACTAAGGAAGTAGCGAAGAATTCCCAGATCTTTCATTTCAAAACAAGAGCACAGATAGGTCTTGAGCTTGCATATTCCATCGAAATCATCCCCAGTGATAATCATATCATCGACATAAATGAGAAGAACAACAATGCCTTGTGGAGAGGAACATGTGAACATTGCTGAATCATGAGCACTTTGGGAAAAACCATGGTGAATAACGGTTGTGGAGAACTTTTCAAACCAGGCTCTAGGTGCTTGCTTAAGACCATAAAGAGCACGACGAAGTTTACAGATGTGCCCAGGAGAGTGAGGGAGCCCATTAGGAGGCTGCATATATACTTTCTCGGATAGGTCGCCGTGAAGGAAAGCATTTTTGACATCCATCTGGTGAATCGCCCACTTACGGATAGAAGCAACTGAAATAAGTGTGCGAACTGTGGTCATACGAGCTACGAGAGCGAAAGTTTCTTCATAATCAATACCATATTCCTGGGTAAAACCTTTTGCAACAAGACGAGCTTTGTAACGATCAACAGAACCATCGGCGTTGGTTTTAATCTTGTATACCCATTTGCTCCCAATAACAGATTTTCCAGTAGGTAAGGGAACAAGGTCCCATGTATTGGTTTGCTTTAAGGCAGCAAGTTCAGCAGCCATAGCTTGTTGCCAAAGAGGATCGGTGGATGCTTCGCGATAAGAGGATGGCTCATGTAGGGACAGTAGGGCGGAAAGAAAACAGTGATAATCTGATAACTTAACTGGCGGTCGATGATCTCGAGTTGGTCGAAGTGGAGGATCGCTGTCGGGACATGCAGAGTCAGGGCAAGACATAGAGTTATCAGCAGTGGAGCTATCAAACACTAAGGGAATGAGGTTAGCCGGTACTGGATCAGGGACAGATACTGGAGTGGGTGAAAGATGAGAGGCTTCAGTGGATAAGGTGGTATTTTGGGCCAGAGTGTAATATGGAGTATTTTCCCAAAAGGTAACATGTCGGGAAATGCGAAGTCTTTTGGCAATGGGATCGTAGCAGCGATAACCCTTTTGTTGAATTCCATATCCTAAGAAAACACACATAGAGGTTTTTGGTGTGAGTTTGGTACGCTCTCTTTTGGGAAGTAATACAAAACAGGTAGATCCAAAAACACGAAGTTCAGAATAATCAGGACGAGTTTCATAAAGACGCTCAAAGGGAGAAACACCATTTGTAACAAGAGAGGGAATGCGGTTTATAATGAATATAGAAGGTATGGATAGCTTCTCCCCAAAAAGTGGAAGGGACAGAGGACGACACAAGAAGAGTACGGGCAGTTTCGACAAGATGACGGTGTTTACGTTCAGCAATGCCATTTTGTTGTGGGGTGTCAGGGTAGGATAATTGAGGAAGAGTCCTTTGAGATTTGAGAAAGTCAAGAAAAGGTTTGGACAGATATTCGCCTTCGGAATCAGAACGAAAAAGTTTGATAGTTTTAGAAAACTGAGTTTTAATCATGGTGGCAAATTCAATATAAATTTTAAGAAAATCAGAACGAGAGTGAAGCAAATAAGTCCAACTATAGCGAGAGTAATCATCAACAAAAATCACATAATATAAGGCACCCTCCATAGAAGCAATAGCAGCTTTACCCCACACATCAGAATGCACAAGATCAAAAGGAGAAGATGAAACTGTAGTACTATTATTAAAAGGTAGAGCTGGTTGTTTGGCCAGTTTACAAGCAACACAAGGAAAATCTTTATCTAACGTAACCGGTCCTAACAACCCTTGATTAATCATATACTTAAGACGAGAAAAAGAAACATGTCCTAATCTAGAGTGCCAAAATGAAGATGGGTGTGAGGTAGATGCTGTTAAGGATGTATTGGTTGTGGGGGGGATGTGAAGTGTGTCTGTAACATATAAGCGGCCAACTCTATGGCCTGTCCCAACTTGCTTGCCTGTCGAGCGGTCCTGCATAATAAAACCCAATGAATGAAAGATAATGATTAGCCCAAGATCACATAATTGCTCGACAGATAACAGTTGCATTGAAAGTTGAGGGACAAAAAAGACATCAGGAATAGACAAATTAGTAGTGTTTTTAATGGAGCCAATGTGACTAGCAGTAATAACAGAACCGTTAGCTGTGTGAATTTTGGGAGATGAATGCATGAGGCTGAATGAGTCAAAGTGTGTAGGATCAAAAGTCATGTGATTTGATGCTCCAGAATCAAGGAACCAAGGAGAAGAGGATGTACCTGATGAGACTGAAAAAGCAGAGGCAATGGTATGATTATTACCGGTTTGAGAAGATTGTGGAGACTGTACGGCAGCAGACTGTATGGCAGCAGATGATCCAGTTGAATTTTGTAGTCCCCGCATATACCGAGATGTAGGAGAGGGACAATTCTTGACTACATGCCCAAAACCCTTGCAGTAGTTACATTGAACTTGGGAATAATCTCGGGGTGGTGCCGTTTGGGTATTATGAGGAGGGCGATGTGATGTCTGATGAGGGCGTGGTGAAAAGGTATTGTGAGGTGGTCGGTAATGCTGATTCTGCGGGCGAGGAGATGCAACATACGAGGTATTCGAGGCCGGTGGTGCAACAAAAACTGATAAAATATTTGGAGTGATACCCTTTCGAGTTTCTTCAGTAATTAATTCTGTTAATGCTGATTCAACAGAGGGGAAGGGCTTGCGATGAAGAATAGATGCCCTGATCGGTTCAAATTCATCCCGTAGTACCATGAGAAATTGTACAAGTCGCGTTTCTTCACGGAAGGTTTCTCATAAACCAAAGTCTGTTGTCCATGGAGGTTCCATGAGTTCCAATTGATCCCAGATAACGCACATGCTAGAGTGAAAATCAGACACGAATTGACCTGGTTATTGTAGTAGCCAACGTATATCTTGTTCAAGTTTATATTTCTTGGCAAAATTGGTTTGAACATATCTGTGTATTAAGAAATCCCAAGCTTTCTTTGCGGTATCACACTTTCCAAGCTGAAGACTGATTGATGGAATGACAGTGTTGGCAATCCAGGTTAAAATTTTGTTGTTATTAATATCCCAATCAGCATACTTTTCATTGGTTTCAGCAAGACAAATTGCTTTGCCATTAACATAATTCCAGAGTCCCTTTCCTTTCAAGAAATTTCGGAACAAAATAGACCAGTGATTATAATTGTTTCCATCCAATTTGATGGTGATAGGAATTTTTGATGTTTTCATAACATAAAACTGAACAAGAATTAAACAAACAGTGTAAGAAATAGTGCACGTGACCTGATTTTATATCTTAGAGATTGAATTTGGAGAGACGGAGACTGCGTTTGTGTTCAGAATGCTTGAAAACCTCGGGAACCAGTCTTGGTTGTCAGAGAACCGATCAGAAAAATAAGCAAACGGTGTTAAAAGGAGTGCACTAGATCTGGTTTTGTAACTTGAAGACTGAATCTGGAGAAACGGAGACTGCAGTTGCGTCTGGAACGGTTAAAAACCTAGGGAACCGGTCTAAGTTGGCTGAAAACCAATCGAAAAATAGCAAAACCGGGCAAAAAAACTGTCGGATGAACCGGTTTGAGTTGACTGACTGACGGCGTTAACGGAAAACCTGACGGCGTTAACGGACATCTTAATAGACGTTAACTTTAACGGAGAAGGTCTGACGCCGTTAACTTTAACGAAAAAGGACTAACGCCGTTAAAGTTAACGGCAACTTGACTGATGGTAACAGCGGCGGCACGTGGCTTTAGCGTGACGGAAGGAGGGTTACACTCGCGGTGCGTGAGAGCGCGTTGAGTGGTTTTTTGGGATGATTTTTGCGGAGTTAGAATCGTCTTTTGAAGACGAAGGTATTGATGTGGTGTTTATCGAGGTTTGGTATATTTATCGATAAGACAGTACGGATTATTGGTATGGATCTGATTTGATGATGGTTGCTGGCTGGTGGCTGGGCTAGTGGCTGGGACAATGATTCAACTTGCTCTGATACCATGTTAAGTTTAGAGAAAAGAGAAAAATATAATTGTACTGAATGAATAATAATATTAGAATAGGGCTCTATTTATAGAGCTGATTTAGACAAAAGAAATAACCTAGTCTAATAAGGAAAATGAATACTAATCCAATAAGGAAACAATAAAGAAAGAAACAATAAATAAATAAATAACTTTAACATTAATTAGGGGTGAGAAAATCTATCAATAATACCGTACTAATTCGTACCAAATCAAATCAATATCAAAACATACTAAAATTTGGTAACAGTACAATACCAATCGGTATTGTATCATACCAAATTTATTTGGTATGACACTGGTACTCAAACTCGTTATCGATAGTATATCGTACCATATCGAAATTTTGGTATTACCACGATATACCATACTGAACTATACCAATTGTACCAATTGTACCAATTATACCAAATACTAATAAATTATCAACAGTTCTCCAATTGTCCAATACCCACACAGCTCAGTAGCCCATAGCCCACACATTAATTGAAGGGTAAAAAACACTAAACCCCCTAAAACTATCACTTTTTTGCACTAAACCCCTTAAACTATTAAATGTTATCACTTAACCCCCAAAATTACATAAATGCCCTTGTAAATAAATGCCTCTTTATAAATTAGGGGGTAAAGTGTCAAGTTGTGATAGTTTAGGGGGGTTTAGTGCCAAAAAACGATAGTTTGAGGGGGTTTAGAGTTTTTTACAAAACTTTGTACAAGGGTATTTATGTAATTTTAGTGGTTAAGTGATAACATTTAATAGTTTAGAGGGGTTTAGTGCAAAAAAATAATAATTTAAAGGGGTTTAATATTTTTTACCCTTAATTAAAATAAGAGATGACCACAGCCCAACCCATAAATTAATTAAAATAAGATATAAATGTCTAGACTCCATATTTATTCTAGTGCCAATAAAAATATCCGAGTATATAAGACTGAGTATAATATTATAATGTATATTGTCACGGGGTAACTCTCTTTTTTCGTTAGAAGCTTACTAAGTGATTGCTTTGTTTCCACATACAACCAGCAAATACAAGCACACACACAATTCAAAACATAGGATCAAGCAAATTACAGGGACAACACTCCCAAACCTTTTCCTATTGCCTCAATAGTTACAAGGAATACACAAATCTCGAATTTGTCTAACAAGCCAAACACACTTGGCTGAGACAACAATTAAATGCATGCATGCAGTTGACAACCCCAACTGCCTAGGGAATTCGAATTCAAACACAAATAAACCAACACAACTGCAAAGGTAGTTTTGTCCACACAAAACTGCCTTGTCTAATTCAAACACAAGAAAACCCACACAGCTGCCTTGTCTAATTCAAGCACACAACTGCCAGGTAGTTTTGTCCACACAAAACTACCTTGACCTGTGCCAAGCATGTGCAAGGGAGTTTCTCTTGTCTCAATTTAGACAACCAACTGCCCACAAGTAGCTGGATTCCTCAACTGCCTATCCATGCATCAAAACGACGTAGTTTCGGTCCTTTCTCGAATTCTCACAAATTCAAGTCATGAGCCACTCATGACTTAGGCAACATTAGCCCACAATACAACTCTAGTAACCCACATGCTCTGTCAGACGCCCGCACTTTGCCCGCATGGAGGGACTGCATTAGCATCTACAGCTTACACTTAGCGAGCACCCCAATTGTAAAGAGATTGTACATGTGACTACAAAATATTAATTCTTTTGAAAGTAAGTACAGAAATTGTGCAATAACCAATTCATCAATTCAGGATTAGGTCCCAACTGAATTGTAGTCACAACTGACACAAGGTAATTGCTTGCATAATCCAAGTTGAAACATAATTTTACAATTCATCAATTTAGAATTAGCTCATTTGATTGGTTTACTAAAAGTCAAGTCAATCTCTCCCTCGAATCTCTCCCTCGAATAACACTTTTTGACCAAAAACATGTGTATTGTATTTTAACTACATAGTGAATGTGAATTAGAGATTGTTTTCAGCTTTTATGGAGTTAAGTGGGCACATTTTAGAAAAGAGGAGAGGACGAGAGGTGGAAGGCTGGAAGCCATGGAGTATTTGCCCAGCAGCTTTGTTTTTGCTATTGATGTGTATTTGAATATTTGCCCAATTGCTTTTTATTTATTTATGTAGCTATTATTGTTGATGTGTATTTAAATATTTAGCAAAGCAGCTTTCTATTTTATTTTTGGCAGCTATTGTTGATGTATATTTGCCCAGAAAATTGCTATTGTTTTTTTTTTAGAATTGACTTTTTTGGTAATGTACCCTACCATACTGTACCCTACCAATATTTCGGTATACCGTTGGTATGGTAATGGATTTTGGTGTACCGAATTTTTGGTACGGTATTCGGTATCTTCGGTATGGCACGGTATTGTACCAAATCCACCTTTAATTTTAATAGTTTTGAGAGAGTGCAGCCCCTTTGCTGTTCTTCTACTGCCTTCTTCCCTATCCATTGCAGTACCTGCCTCCTTAGCTTTAGAAGTAGTAAGAATTTTGGGTTAGGGTTTCTATTTCGTAAGAAGACATCTACCTACCATCATCCCTTCTAAAATCAGGTACTTATTATTCCAACTATCTTCCCTGCTTTTTTTTTTTTTTTATATTTTTATGTATGTAAATGTTGTGAATTACATACATGTATAGTTCCATAGAGTATTCCCTTTAGTTTTTTTATTTATAATTCACTAATCAATTGGTAAAAACTACGAGATATATGTGTTCACTGGATTTGGAGAGACTAAATATAAGTAGTAATATAACAATTCTGATGAAGCTCTTGTTAAATATTGAGATTTTTTCCCCTTCTTTTCAGTCTTTTGGGAAGTTTTTGTTATAATAGTCTGTTAATTGAATTGGCAAACGGATTTATGAAATATCTTTATTAGTGTTCTCGTGTTATGATTTTCTAATCTGAATTCTATATGCTACTCTGTACGTGTGTGTGCAGGATTTGAGTTGGGTTTTTATATTGCAAGTTTGTAAATTCTTCCTAAAATGAGGTTTGGGCAGGGTGCAACTTTATGTTCTATACATAAAGAATTTCCATTGTAGGCTTGTAGCATTACCCGAATTAATGTTATGGTTGATATGATGTGAGTTTGGATATCCTTTTTTGAATGGTGATATGGATTGCATTCAACAAGTGGAGGAAATTAGCTGCATTTGGTATTTTTGATCATTTCTCACCAAACATCACTTGCAAATTAGCTGCATCGTTTTGGGGTAGTTTTAGTCTTTTAGAGAGAGAAGAAAAGAGATAGAGATGGTATTTAGTGTGAATGGCTTTTAGCTTGTGCAGTTGTGAGGGGGTTATGTGTTTCTTTGGGTGGGGAGCTTTTTGGCTTTCAACTTTTGTTACCAAACTACAGAAAGAGAGGGAGGAGAGAGAGAAAGAGTGAAATGCGGCTCGTGAGGGGATTGTGAGAATATGAGGTCATAAAGTGACGTGAATGGACATTTCTATGAAATGCGAGTAAAAAAGAGTCGGTAGGTAAAAAAAATTCATACAAAATATTACAAACTGAGACAACATCACACAACATACACGACAAAATACATATAGCATCTCATCTCTCCCACTGTTCCGCCTTATTGTTCTGTTACTCACACATGATGCCTTGATTCAAATCCTCTATCATCCCTTTAAAATTATCCAAATATTTTTGCCACTTTATGAAGAAAAAATAAATCTTTTAACTCTTGAGTTTTCTTTCCTTCCGACTTCTAAAAACTTAGCCAACGCCAACTCTTGTCCGTGCCCCTCCCAAAATTTAAATATTGGGATAAATCCTAAAACAAATCCCTCCGACCTTTCTAGCATAGTTTATTTTTTTATGTTTATGAGAATATGATATTTACCATACTCTAGCAAAGCATATTATTTATGATTTTATGGCCAATTCTTTCCATGCCCCTTCCATTTTTTTTAGAAAAAGGAACTTAAAATTAATTTTATAACTAAAACTAATTTTTATTTATATATTTGCAAAAGTTAAAATTAAAGAATACATTTCCATAATTTTTTTAATGCTAAAAATGGGTAGGCAGATGATAAGAGAAAAAAGAAAATAAAAGAAAGGGATATTGAAAAATGGGGCTTGTTTGAGAAAGTTTTCTTCAAAAGAATCGGGAAATAATATTTTTGTAAATCAAGGGTCTATCTTTGACCATCATTCAAAGCCAAATAAAATCACACACATTTTTCCGAGGTTCCATTAATCCTTCAGAGTTCAGTATTCAGAGGGTGAAAAAAGAGCAAACAGCCTACCTTGTTCTACTTATATAAGAGGTTATGCGGATATTGCATGCAATATGACTATAGTTGTTTCTTTTGTTTCAGGAATGCCTATATACGAAGCTTTTGCCAAAATAGAGCAGTAGCCTAAGAATTATGATGTCGTCTGTGTGAAGTACTTAGATGAGGTTTGTCTCAATGATTTTTATGTTAGATGTTTGTTTATGATGTTAGGTTCCTCATGTGACGTTCATCAGTGATCATGGTGGGACGTTATGCCAAAGGGTATCTTGTAAATATTTATCAAGATATGATTGTGTTGTTGCATATTGATTTGCTTGATACGTTTCAATTGGTTGTAGTGTAATATTGTGCTGCTTGTGTTTAGAAATTAGGTTAATTAGATAGTATTGCCTTTGACGTGTAAAACAAGTGTATTAATTTATCATTATTAACGTATTGGTGGTTGGTATCGGGGTCACGGTACCATTGCAGGACTAAGAATCAGTTACATGCTAAGTTACCATTACGGAGCTGTTTGTTGGTGGTAGTTGAGTTGGTTGGTGGCTCAGTGGAGTTGTTATGGAAATGTGGCTAACTGAATGACAAGTCTGGACAGTGGTCGTGGTTCGTTTTGATGACCTACCTGGTGATGCTGCAGGTCCTAAAGAGTTCTTTATCTTTATTGGATTCAGATCATAAAAGAGCTTCAACCTTCAAGTAGATGGAGAACAAGGAGAATGGTAAATTAAAGATTTGATTATGTGGTGTTTCTCTCTCTGTGAAACTTTGTTCTGTTTCTCAGTTATTTCTTGGGTTTGAGTCGTTTTAATTCTCTTAATTTTGATGATGCTGCCTTACTGCTGGTTAACATGTCCAACTTGGGACTTTTACTGCTTGCACAATAGGCACATGCAAAGGAAGTGATCACATGCACGTGTATGGTGCTGTTGTTCTTTGACTTGCGTCAACTATTTGAGTTTTGTCATTTCATTCTCCATTAAATTTTCAGATACATTGCGTTTTCTAAAGACCTTTTCATGTTTACGGTGATATATCCTCATTATATTGTAGATATCTAATGATGCATTATTTTGGCAATAAATATGATTTTAGTTAGAAATTAACATTTATATCACGATAAGTAAATAACATACTTTTATTATGTTATTATACTATGTACAAACAAATATGATTTAGAATGCATGATTCAGTGTTAGATACAAGTCATTTAAAGTTTAGTGCTTCGCTGGCACTTAAACAAAATGCATGGTTGTTATAGTAGATCCCTTTTATTCATGGTTTAGTACTTCCGATCACACTGCATTTGTGTTTGTTATGTAACCCGGTATCACAATTTAAAACCAAGTCAACTTCTAGCTGCATGGTTGTTCAATAAATATCTAGGATGTCTAGGTTTTTGGTTGATATCTAGGTTGAATCAATGGATTTTGCCAGATGCTTTCGTTGAATTCCGGTATGTACAAAAGCATTAACTTTTATCTGTTATAAGTCAACACGAGAAGTAATCAACATGTGTAACATTTTTAAATTATTGAGAATTAGGCAGGTGGTTTGTGACATCAATCCTGCAAGTGTCACGTGTTTTTATCTTGCTTGTAAAACAATAGATTAAGATACTTCCAGACCTTTGTATGTTTCATGTGATTTAATTGATTAAGGTTTGGCCTTCATTTGCTTTTTCCGGCATAAAATAGAATATGCCATTGCATCAATTTATCTACTTCAATCTCCTCCCTCCCCTCTCCCTCAATCGACTTATTGTCCATTCTACTCTATGATACTTTATTTGACAGAACACCGTATAGTGGTCATGTAGATTTCTTTGGATTTTGTTAAAACTACTTGTATGTCTTATATTGTTTAATTACAATGTCATATAATTAGGGTATTTTTGGTACTTCAGTTTGTTGAGTTTTTGTACTTCACGGATGCTGATGTGGTGAGAAGAACGGACAAAATAAAATGAGATAGTTAAAGCTGTTAGAAGCTTGGCCGGATGGGTTTTATGTGGATTAACTGGTTGTGTGTTTTGCATCCTAATTATTTACTTGTCCGAGGAGGGAAACAGTCTAGTATTCTTACTGATTATTTGGTATGGGCTGAGTTGGATTACTGGGTTTCCACTTGTCACCTCGCTGGTGGTGAAATTGTGTCCATGGGGATTTTCATTAATACTTAATCACCTATCCAGGTCAGTGGAAAAAACAGCTGCAAAGTGGAGAAAGAAAGAGATCGAGGATTCGAGGGCATTGAGTGAGAGTGATGATTTGAAAAGGTTAGGGTTCCAGTTGCAAATCTGAAAGAAGAGAAGTGTCTTATTTTTCCCTTTTCATTTGGGGGTTGTCCCTTGGGGGGGGGGTTGTAAAATACCTTTTGTAGCTATAGTCCTATATATGTTTACGAAATCCCACTTAATTTGAGGAGAGCCTATGATGAATTATTTCGGCTGCTGTTCTCCCTGTTGCTGTATTCTTATTTTCCCCTTTTGATCATCCCTCCCATCTTTTTGGTTGTAAATCAATAGCATATGTATTGCGTATATCTTTCACGTAACTACATTGCAATTATTTTGTAATATTGGATGTTTGGTGATTCATTGATATCGTACTTGTTATCTAATAGATTAGCAACCATTTCAGTAGTTGCAAGTGTTGGTTACATCTTATTTACACCTATTTTATGTAGGACCCCTTAAAACTGGATATTGTGAGAACTGTCATGGTTTTCATCTCAGCTTTGATCCATGTTCACAGGTACTTTTTTTTCCCATGTCTTCCATGTTATAACTTTTTCATGCTTGTTCAATTAGCTATTACCTTTTTTTTTTTTTAAGGGAGGGCTTTTGAATGCAATTTGTTCTATAGAGTACTTAATATAGAGCTATAATTAATGATAAAATACTTTTGGTAATTTACACTGGACACAAGATGCTTAAAAATTCTGGCTGATTTTAATTGTTATGCTCGTGATTTTCTATCAGCTTGTAACCTATCAGCCAAAAGTACAATTATAAAGGGAAGCAACTTTCGGATTTTTGTAGAGAGTGCTGACAGATCTTTGCTAAATTGACTCTAGGCCCCAATAATTTTTTTTGATCAGAAGCAATTGCATCACAAAAATATGTTGGATGTTTATAGTCTTTATTTAGATTGCAGATATCAAATTAAGAATATTCTTCCTTATACAAAGCACATCTGCGCCTAGTTGGCAACTTCACATAAAACATGAATTGATGTATTGAGTTGCACTGTCTTGCCTTTCCACTTTAAATAAATTTGTTTTCTGTTAAAACAGAGATGCATGCCTTACAAGGTGGGTTCCTAGGTCGCAAATCACGCTTGATTTCCTTCCTTTATGAACTACTAGCGTTGTTACTCTGCAATATGTAATAATCAATATACATTTGCTAAGATCTCTACCTTTGCGTATTAGCGGATTCTCTCCTCTGAAATTGAGGCATTTTGTTGTGTTTGGAATCCTAAAATTATGTAAGAAATATCCATGAGATAACCAGTGACAATGAAATTCTATAATCATTGCTTCCATCATCATTTCTTTCCTTTTTAGGGTTTCTGCATGTATAGAAGACGTCTTTTGAATTTTAAGGGTGTAACACACTAGTATGATTTTGAAGAGTCAAATAAACAACAAATTGTCTGGATCCGATTGACTTTACGCTAATTGTCTTATTTTTAAATTCATGTGTGACTGTATTATTGGCATCTATACATGATTCAATTTAATTAACCAAACCTTTTTCTTGTTAGAGACTGCGCATTGTTGAAATTTTTGATTTCAAATGGCTTCGAATGCACTAGGCCACTTTTTTGATAGGGTAGTTTTTCTTTCTCTCAATTAGAAGAACTTGTTTTCTTGGTAAGTAAGAAGCATATTTTGGTCTTAAGAGGAACTCCATTCCTGGAATGATGCATTCCTAGCCCCGAACTCGAACCAATCATCGGAATCCTTTTGGAATGGAATGTAGCATTCCAGGAATATTTAAAACTCAAACCAAACGAGCCCATAATATAAAGTTTTTTGTGAAATTAAAGCTCATGAGGGCAAATCAGAAAACAAGAGTATCCCATGGCTTCATTCACGGCAAAATGGGTTCTGGCTTTATATATTTGTAGATATATATTGGAAGGGACCCTTTTATCAGCAGCATAAGTGCATAACTGAAGCATCGAGCACGACAAATCTAAAAAAAGTAGGACACAAACACATTGAGCTGGCAGCAATACAATATATATTTTCTATATTTGGAGTAAAAGTATAAACAACAAATATTTCCTTACAAGTTATAACAATGAGATTAGTAGGCTATTGTTGGCAGACATAGATGTGTAGTATATACTAATATAAATGTAATTAAGGTGATTACTCTTCTCTTTTTAGCCCAAATCTTTTAGTAAATTGTTCAGCTTTACTAAACTTCCTTTTGGTTTCTTCTATCAATTATTTTTTTCGAACGAAAGGAAGTTACGAGTTATATCTCACCACCCAAGGTTTGTAGGTCACAAGAATGTCTTACACATTTGAGATGGAAACATCATATTTCAATGAGATGGAGAGGGGTCATTTATGCGGACAGTCATTTTATATCAGTAATTGCCCCCCTTTATTAATGAAAATGGTGCAAAGAGGAGTTCTTGTTTCTACTTTCTAGTGATTGCCAGTACACATTTTATCTTTTTTTTCTTGTATTATAAGGAACATAGCCATTGAGTTTCTTCTTTAAGAGCATCCTTTTCTTTTGAGCATCTGACCTTAACGAGTTTGCTGCCATATTTGGATTTAATCCTTTTTAATATTTATTTTGGTTGGCTGGGAGAAGAATTATGGTTTGCCATTGGTGGTCAATGTATTCCTTTTGGTGCATCACCAGAGGCAAGATCTCCCTGTGTATTCTTTTGGAGTACCTTCGTTTCTCATACATTATGATGATGGGTTTTTCTTTTTGAAATTTCTTTGGTCTTGTGTCATCTTTTGTCGACCTTGCTGTTCAAGTTCACGGAAGCAAGTGTTCTGTAATGTCTGTTATTACTTTTTTGTGCGTGTTCAAAATTGTAGGTTTTAAAATAATCACAGTAACTCTATTTCGTGGGTGTTTAATAAGAGATCCTCCTAACAGGGTGACCACATCTACTCAAAGAGAAGAAAATAAGAAGGTTGTAGCAGGATCGGAATTGGGGAAGAGTTCAAGAATGAGGTGAAATGTAGGTGTATGAAAGGAAAATAATGGACCTTAGTGATTAGGATTAACATGACAAATTAATTAATTTATTTATTTTTCAGGTTAGGATTTATAGTACTGTTGGATCTTGGATAAACTATGAAATATGAATTATAGTGATAAGTCACATCCTACCAATTAGTTTATATTTGGTTTGGCCTTTTCACAGTTTTGGAATTGTTTTAGAAGGAGATTTATAGGCTAGAAATGTACCCTTACAGTTTGTCCATTAATTAAAGTAAAAAGTTGGAATTGTTGCTATTTTCGGGTTTGGCACACATAATTAATAAGACTATTTATGATAAATTTTTTTTGAAGTTGATGGGAGTAGTAGGGTTGACATTTTTTACCCAAAAACCGAACAGAACCGGTTAAAATCGGTTACCAAAAGTCGGTTATCGACTGATTTTCGGTACTGTAACAGTTTCCATCTAGTGAAGTTCGGTCTTTACCGAACCAAACCGTAATTTTGATTTATACATGTATATGTATATATTAGATAGTTACTCAACCTCCTCTGTTGTAACTCTCCGCGCTCTTCTCTCTCGTCTCCACCCTCAGCCTCTCCGCTCTCTAGTTCTCTCTCACTCAACTGTTCCAAACATGGCTTAGTCAGTTAATCTCGTCTCTCCCTACAGCTCTCGTCTCTACATACAGCTCACCACTCTCCTTTCATCTCTCACTGTTCAGATTCAAGCCTAACATCTTAAGTCTCAATCTCTCTATTCGAGCCCTAGCAAGGTAGCATTTTTCTGTTGCAGTCACACTCGCCTCTCTCTCCTTAAAAAAATCCTCGTCTCAAATCTCAATCTTGCCTTAAAGCTCTTATGGTCTGCTTACAATCTTCTTCTCAATCTTGTTTGTTTGTTTATTTTTTTTTAATTTAGTTATTTGTAAATCAGTGTACATACTTTGATTTTGGACTGATGCAATGCTTCTATTTGATTTTGGACTCCTGTGTGCTTTCTGCTGTCTGCTGTAGCTACTATATGACTCTGTGTAATGTGTATTTTGCTGTTTAGGAGAATTTCAGTTTTATCGAAATCAAACCAATATGAAACCGATTTTTGGTTACCGAATAATACTCGGTTCGGGAATGGTTTACATTTTGGTGATACCGAAATTTTTGGTTTGGTTTGGTATTATTAGGTTCGGTTTGGTTATTGAACCGAATCCAGCCCTAGATGGGAGAGGAAAAAGAAAAAGAAAAGAAAAGATGTAGTGACCTTACGTTCAACGTGCAACCCTCTTATACAGTTTTTTTTTAATGGTTGATATGCTTTCCTCTTTAATGTAAATTATTTTAATATGTGGTCATTTTTATTAGAACTTGGTTATACCGAGAGAAGTACGTGGAATTTTATCCTCGAGTTCAATTACAGTAATTGCACATGATATTGATGTAATTTTGATGGTTGGTTTATAATCTATACTTCCAATAAAATTTTTCAGGATGTGTGGACTGAACTACCGTCCCTATGGAGTTCATCGAAAAAAGGTATAATTGAGGAGTTCGATTTCTCAAGGTTGTTGGCCACATTTTCTCCCACTGTTCGGATTTTATGGTGTTTGATGTCTAAGATTTTGCCTGGAAGCAAATTCCATGGAAAACCTTAGAACCCATCCAATTACTCAAAAAAATTGATGTTTCAATTCTCAAATACCACTCCGAGAAAAAAGGAAAAAGAATAAAGACACTGAATTTCATCGAAATTTTGTGCTTTTTCAGGTTCTTTAACTGTAACAAGAAAGTTATTTTTTCATTTTTCTCCTCTTTAACTTATGCAGGTAGACCAAACGGTGATTCATTCAGCCTCTGATCCACG
Source organism: Lonicera japonica (assembly GCA_021464415.1). Lineage (NCBI taxonomy): Eukaryota > Viridiplantae > Streptophyta > Magnoliopsida > Dipsacales > Caprifoliaceae > Lonicera > Lonicera japonica. The sequence goes on from CM038464.1 coordinate 47,004,258, forward strand.
GCCTTTGTCAACACTGTTACGATTATCTAAGTAACCCAAGATGGATGAACTCTCACTTCTACTGAAGAGGGTTTTGTTTGCCCCTTCACGGACATTGCTTTTGACCAAATATCTGCACGAAGGGGGAATATCAGCTCTGGAGCAAGTTCATTTTGGTTTATGAAGAAAACAAGTTCTTTAATCTCGTTAGACTATCAAGAAACAAGCCCAGACGAACCGTCCCACTTGCGCACTTGTTTCGATCATTGTGGGAATCAGGAGGGTTTATTCATTTTTGTGACCCAGTTGATGAAGGGATTTTATTTATGCTAATACACTGATGATGAATTGTGATTATAAAACAATGGCCTGCAATTCCTTGTTGGGGGTGGGGGGGCTAATTGTGTTAGTTGAATTTAATTCACACACCTGAGAGTTTGATATTTTTGTTCAGAATATGTTGATTGGAAGATAAACTGATAAACAATAGTGGATTTAGAGAGATGAGCGTCTAGAGTCTAGAGATCGAAACCTAGTAAGTATAAAACTTAAAATAAAACCTATAACTAAACATATAGGAAGAGAGAATAACATAAAAGTTGATATACATAGAATATCAGAGAAGTTACATTGAACATTTAGAGAGATCAAGAGAAAAAAAGGGGAGAGAAAAATGTGCACCCCCTACTTAAAAATCTGACAGTTTAAAAGGGACCACCCGTTAATCTGACAAATTATAGGGGTATTTTCCCCATATGAATTAAAATTGAATAATTGATCTCTCATTCTTCTTTTCATTTAAAAATTAGTGAGGTTAAATTCAGTATAAGGAGTGTTATTAACTTCATAAAATACATTGTTATAGATTAACTTAAAACATGAGTTCAGTTAAATCAATTATCAATTTAAATAAAGTTTCTGAAAACAAATTAAGACTCAGGATTGAAGGTCATAATTAACTATAAAATTCACATGTTATTTTTATGGATGTATATATGTAAATTAAAATGGAAAAAATAAAATTATTGTTTACTCAATTGTAATTTTATTTTTAACCTTTAGGTTCTGGCTTCGAGTCTCGTTAACGTGTTTTTTCCCGTAATAATAAGAAGGGCAAAACTTAAAACTTGATTCATTGGTGTCATATACCATGTTACCATCTTCCGTTACCTTTATATTACTATATGCAAGAAATAAGGGGTTGTATGTTATTTAAGCTCTGTTTGATTACATCATAAGTTCATAACAAGATATAAAATATTAGATAAATATTTAATTTTTGTAAAGAGTTAAAATTTAAAGAAAGATGGAGAAAATATATTCATAAAAAATAAAATATTTACATTACTCAACTCATTTTTTTACTTCACACACAAATTAATTAAAAAAATACAATTAAGAAAGAGTCAAACCCATAATAAAAAATGGCGGTGTTATTTACATCTCCATATTTGCCACAAATACTCTCGAAGGTAAATTTATTATTACTAATACCCTCTAAAATTCGCTTAATGAGAGGTGAGTGCAGTCATATATAATCGGTCCATTTAGAGAGAGTTTATTGGTAAAAATTCGCCTACCATCCGATAAGGAAATGCTGAATTGTTTTTCAAATAAAGCTAGCCTAACTAGAGATGATTGCATTTATATAAACTCGATTCATATGAAAAGAGTGTATTAATAAACACTTACCTATTATCAAATAATGAAAGGGAACATTTATAATAAATAAAGAAGAATTAAATAATATTTTTAATTAAATTTTAGAGAGAATATTTGTAATATTTTAAACGGCATAAATAAAGCCGTAAAAAATATACTCAAGTACTTTGCCAAATACACTCGTGTTATTTTAAGGTGCAACAATTTTTTTATTTTTTTTATAATGATAATAAGTGCAACATCTTTTTTTATTTTTTTGGATAATAATAATAATAAGTGGACGTTGTTCTCTTTAACGACACCGTACAGGCCAGAGGGGGTGATTTAACAAACGAGTATATATACTTAAGTCGTAAAGCAATTTAGGCTTATAGCTTTTTCGTCCGTCATTGCGTTGTACAATGGCGGGGATTGTTTGCCTTAACTGTCGCAAGTACAAGACGTGCGATTGTGAGAAGGAAATGCGGATACATACACAGTCGGCACATCCACGCTACGGCACCTTTCTCTGTGGTCAATGGCGTAGCCAGAAAATTTGATTAGTGGGGTCATACATTAATTTATTACCAATCTCACATCAACTACAGTACTTAAATTATCAGTTGAAAAAATAAGGAATGAGCAATGCTATTCGGTCCAAGAAAACACAGCCTAATAGTAAGTGTAAATGCATCTTTATCACTCAAAATGCAATTGAGACATAATTTTTAGGACACGTTTTGAGCTTACTCGCATTTCTCATAGAAATTATATTTGTTCTACATTCCTTTTTTTATTTATTTACAATTTGACCCCACTATTTACTATTTTTTCTAAATTTAAGTGGTGTCAATTACACGTATAGTTTAAATATGTTAAAAATATACTATATTTGTATGTAAATTTTTAAAAACAAGTGGGGTCACTAGACCCCACAAAGGTGCAAGTGGCCACGCCCCTGTCTGTGGTCGCTGTGGCAACGGATTTGCCACGAAGAAGCTAAGGGAGGTACACTATCAAGCAAAGGAGTGCCAGCTGCTGCAGCCACCACCGCCCCCTCCTCCACCAGAGCCAGCGTCAGATGGCAGCGACTCTGACCCCTGAGACTGTATTTCAGAGAAATGTTATGAAGGTAGTTGATGAAGTTTGCTGAGACCCAGGATTTAGTGTTTTTACTGGTTTCGTTTTTTACGTACTGTTTTCTGTATTCGCTGTTATTCTGTTTTGGATCGATGATTTTTAGTTTTATGATTCTATTGTTGGTTTTTTTTTTATCTGTTTGGATCCTCTGTTTTTCGATCCTCTGTTTTTTATTGAAAGTGACGGTGAAGAAACAAAACAGTAAGAGGAGAGAGAAAGTGAGGAGAGAGAACGATCGGAAGAGATTTCGTGAGGAGAGAGAACAATCGGAAAAGATAGGTAGTGATGATGTAGGTTAGTGAGAGAGAGAGGAGGAGGGGGAAAATGTAGGAAACAGACCCTTGCTGTACACGAATGCGCGAAATAAATTTATTCTCAAGGTTTTGATAGTATTTCGTCGATTAAAATAGCCGACGGTGAGTTGAGGATATACCAGTTGTCGGAAATGTAGAAGTGTTGGAGCTCTGTTATTATCTGTTTGGATCCTCTTTTTTTCGATTATCTGTTTTTTTATTGAAAGTGACGGTGAAGAAATAAAACAGTAAGAGGAGAGAGAAAGTGAGGAGAGAGAACGATCGGAAGAGATTTCGTGAGGAGAGAGAACAATCGGAAAAGATAGGTAGTGATGATGTAGGTTAGTGAGAGAGAATGGAGGAGGGGGAAAATGTGGGAAACAGACCCTTGTTGTACACGAATACGCGAAATAAATTTGTTCTCGAGGTTTTGATAGTATTTCGTCAGTTAAACTAGCCGACGGTGAGGTTTTGATAGTATTTCGTCGGTTAAACTAGCCGACGGTGAGTTGAGGATATAGCAGTTATCGGAAATGTAGAAGTGGCGGAGCTCCATCAGAAAATGGGACAAACATGATGACGGAGGAGAGAATGCAAACGAGAAGTACAAAGATTAGCTTTCTACCTAAGCAACTAGATGACGAGAAATCGAAAGAGCCTCCGGTGACGGCGGTGGAGATCGTTAGGCCGGAAAAAGGTGGAGGATATTGAAGGACGAGTACGGAGGAGTTCCGTACACGTACCCGTAACTGCCTGTACCGGGTCGGGTATATGTGGTGCGTCCGACAGGAAAGCTCAAACCCTAAGGCCTCGTTTGATTCAGGTATTAGGATCAGTGAGATTAATAATACTAGTATTAATAGTACTGGACTATTAATCATGGTATTAATTTAATACCAATACCCTGTTTGATTCATGTAGTATTAATACTGGGATATCTCATGCTAATATTAATACCATGTTTGGTTCTGTAACTTGTATACGGAATTATATTTTGGACTAACAATTTTTTTTAAAAAAAAAAAAAATTTTAAAAAATTTGTTTAAAAGAAAAAAAATTAAAAAAAAAAATTGAATTTTTTTTTTAAACAAAATATTTTAAAAAAAAATAATTTTTTTTTGAATAATAATAATATAGTAGTAGTAGTGGCATTTTTGAAAATATATGGTTCATTTTTATTAATCCTGGATAAACAATACTACCTCCCCCTGATATTAAATTATAGCACAAAGAGTGGTATTAAGTTAGTACCGGTATTAGTAATCCCAGCACATTTGTGCGAATCAAACAAGGTATTATAAAAAAAGTGGTATTAATAATCCCATCCCACTTTTTAATACCCGAATCAAACGAGGCCTAAGTTTTTGTTGGCTTACGTCAGGTAATTAGGGAAGAAGGAATGGATATTGGGTTGTATTATGGATAGATACAACTTTTCCAGCAATTTTCTTAAAATTAAGGGGTGCAGATGCCAATAGCAAATTGTGGGCTCAGTTTTTTGTTTTTGTTTTTAAAGGCTCAATAATGTAAGTCTGTGCAATTAATACTCTTTGGTTTTAAAAAACAGTAGTTGTTTAAATTGGGTTAAGAAAAGAAAAAAAGGGGCTACTATGAAATGATTTAGAGAAGATCGAGGAATGATATTTGTGAATTAGGAAAAGGGATCTAAGCACGCGGTAAGAGCTTGCACAATGCACAAATTTTTATTCACTACGAGATTAAAAGGTTGATTTAACGGACAAGTTTAACTTTTTGTGTTTGTGTTTTATCTAAGAAAGGTCATGGCAACTTTATTCTATAGTTGATAAATAATTTACATAGAATTTTTAACATAAAAAAAATACGAGTATAAATTTATTGAAGCTATGCCCCAATAAAAGATACCGTATTGGTAATAAATCTGTGTACCACGCAGCACCGTTCAACGACATTTACTTTTTTCTATCTCATTACGGCCTACGATATAGAGGTGGGTTGGGAGGCTCATCGTTTCAACTTAATTGTGGGTCTATATGGTGATTGTTCGATCGTTTCCTCACATTGTTCCGCGCAATTTGTTTTCTATAACTGGGGTTCATAAATCAGACCTGAATATATACCCTGAAAGCTTCGTACTTGATACCTTGTACATCGATCTGTTTGAGACTTTGAGGTGAAATCTGGATAATACCATGTTTATGTTAATTAATGTTACATAAGGTTGATTAATGAGATCTGGGATCCGGAAACTAATTAAAGAATATCAACCAGTCTTGTATCCCTAGAGGGAGATGGACTTCTTCCTTTGAAAGTTAAATAACTTCTGGAAAAATATTTACGCAAGGTACGTTTGTTTGAATCTTAAGGGAGACGGGGTTCTTTGAAATTAAAATGATTTATTTTGCAAACAATTGGATAACGATAAGAAATTAAATAAGATTATATTAGATTAGATTAAAATTAATACGATATTTGATTTATGTTATATCTTGTCATGTTAATTTTTTTTCCAAAAAATTACAAGTTATCATGTTACTCTTGTCTAATAATGGGATGCAAAAATTTGTTAAAGTCTCATTATATTCATATATAGGTTCTTCTCAAGAAAAAAAAAATTTGAAAATGAAATAAAAGGTCTTGTACTACAATGTTTTTTGCAAAAAAATTAACAAATAATATTTTTTTTAGAAATAAAGGCCTAGATAGAATTATCATTATGAGATGATGACTTGTTTATCGATTGTGTTTTAAAATAAGGACTTTGACTCAGTGCAAACTTAACTTTGCAATAAAAAAAATTTAATTCAAATTTATTTTGCATGATATGTTTATATTTTTTAAAAGATATATTCTTATGTTTGATTCATAAAACTTTAAAATAACGTCAAATAAACACAAATACATAGTAGTGTTTTAGAAAATAAGGAGTGCAATCTTAACTTTGCATAATTCCGAAAAAATTACTATGTGCATTTTATTAATAAGTAGGTTTTGAATATGTCATTTGTTAAAATTATTCTAAAACACTGTTAATTAGACACTTATTTATAATAATATGCTTAAAAATATGTAATGCAAATTTACTTTTGCATGATTCCATAAAAAAAATATAATTTAAAAATATACTGCAAAGTTAATTTTACACTTCTTTTAGAGTTTGGTCAAATATAGGCCCTTAATTTACAAAAATATCATTATCTGATTTTTTTGCAGTTTTTTTTTTTTTTTCAAATAAGCCCTATTTTTTAATATCTCAGAAAGATTTTTGTCCTTTTTTTTTTCCATGCATAGTTTTGTGTCAACGTATTTGTACAAAACTCGACTGAAAATACGAATTGCCAGTCTTAATATATATTTTTTTGTAATATAAATTTCTAAATGCATTAAACTTTTTTCTTAAGAATATCGAGTGCATTTAACAGGAACATAAAAATTGGTGTTCGGGCCTCTTTTTTAAAAATAAATTGGGCCCCTTATGTATTAAAATTGAAACATTTAGCCCATGGTACTATGTAAACACATACTGTAAGGAAAAATGGGGTTCAAGGTGGCCGCCACCATTGGGCCGGCCATAATAGTGATTTATAAAATAACTTATTTTATTAAGTCAGTTAATCTAGTTGGTAAAAATATTTATTTGATTTTGGATTCAAGATAACATAGTTTAATTGGTAAAAGCATTCGCTTGACTCTGGGTTCAAGTGTCACATGGGATTGAGATTGAAGAGGTAATTTTTTTTTTCCTTATTATTATTATAGTTAAAGTAAACTACACAAATGGTCTTTAAATTATGATATTTTTTCACTTTTAACTTTCAAACAAAAATTTGCCTTACTTAAATATTTGAACTATTCACCGAATTTCAAATTAGACCTTCCGTCCAATTTAGGTGTGAACTTGGACGGAATCAAGGTCAAAATTGTCATTTCAAGTAGATATTTTTAAAATAATAATTTTAAGTAGTTTAAAAAATATTATGAAAAAAAAATTTAAAAAAGAACACATAGAGAGAAAGAAAAGGAAGGGCCATCATTCATCATCATCATCATCTTATACCACCATCACCACCACCCCCTCTCTACCTCCACCACCACAGAGAGAGAAAAAAGAACACACACACACACAAAGGGAGAGAGACTCACCTTTTCCCTACTTCCCCCACCATCATTGCCACCCCTTTCATCCTATCACCACCATCCATTTCATCCGATTATCTCTATAAAACCCTAACCCTAACCCCCAATTATCTCTCTAAAAAATTGATTCACTATAAAACCTTAACCCCCAATTATATTTACAAAAAAATTATGTATATGTATATGTGTTGAATTTGGTGGTGGTGGTGGGTGGTGGTCTCTCCCAATAGTAGTACCCCTACCCCATTCGAGAGAGAGCGAATATATGGTCAAAAAGCAGCTGCAACAACAACACACTAATACAAAAAACCCATCATCAAACTAAATCATGTCCGCCTTAATAGTGATCGCCGCCTTGCTCTTCCTCATCGCCACCACCATCTTTGCCACATACCACATTGTCAGCCTCAATGGAGGAAGGGTGGTGGTGTAAGATGATGATGACGAATAATGGAAGATGAAATTGATAAAGAAGAATGATGATGATGATGATGAAGAATGGAAGATGAAAGAATGGAAGAGTGGAGGGGAGGTGGGGTGTCTCTTTCTCTCTCTGTTCTTTTTCTTTTCATTTTTTTTCTTTCATAATATTTTTAAAATCTACTTAAAATTATCTTTTAAAAAAATATTTACTTGAAATGACAATTTTGCCCTTGATTCCGTCAAAGTTAACATTCAAATCGGATGAAAGGACCAATTTGAAACTCGGAGAATAATTCAAGTATTTAAGTGAGGCAAATTTTTGTTTGAGGGTCAAAGTGAGATAATATCAATAATTTAGGAGCCATTTGCGTAGTTTATTCTTATAGTTAGAAGATAGTTGGACCTTTTTTAAAATAAAATAAAATAACTCACTTGTAATAATCTCTTAAAAACATAATAAGTAAGACACAAGCTATTAACAGGAACGTCTCAACGTCTGATCACTTTTGGAGGGATAAATCCGATGCGTGAATGGCCACAATGTCTAGGTACGAGCAAACTGTAGTTCTTAATATACCGATCTATATTATAAAACATTAAAACACCATCTTTGACTATTTTTTTTTTTTTTTTAAGAATAAGAATTTAATGATTAAAAATATACATGTTATGATATGCATTAGTTCTACATCATTTAATAAGTTTTATATATACATCAAGATGTCATATCAAAGTTAAAACACTCACACCAATAATATCCACACAATAAACTTTCATACACCAATAATTTTATCTATATTAAAAATACTATAACTTAAAATAAAAAATTCAAAATATAATAAAAATATAATATTTAAAATAATCAAGATCAAAACAAGGTCTATTATGACTATATAATTATGTAAAAAAAATAATAAAAAAATTATTGAGTAATATTTAAGGATGTATTTTATGTGTTCGTACATTATTGATTATCTTAGTATGTTATTTTTTAAAGTGTTCACAGTACATTAATATAAATTTTGGATTATTTTCAAATCATACTGACAAACATAGTTGGATTATTTTTACATCTGACATTGAGTTTAATTTGTTAAAAAAATATTTTTTTCAAGATCAAAGTAAGAAAAAAAAATATGATTGAAAGATTCTTTAAAAAAATTAAAAACAAGTCGATTTAAGCCGGTCTATTTCTAGTTTTTCCAGCATGAAAATATATTGAACCTATGTTTCGGTGGTTCAAAATTTTAGACTAGCTAGGCTAGACAATAGGCTCAAAATATACTGATCGAAATTTGTTGATTGATTCGTCACACGTTACTCTTTTTTATCTTATTATTAAATCTTATTTATTTCACCATGCCGGATGGCACGGGTATGCCCTAGTTGATATACAAAGAAGAATAATACAAAGTATTTTTTGTACACTAATTATGTTGAAATTAAATTCGTTAAAAAATTACCAAACGAAAATAGCGTATTGTTGTTAGTAGAATATATATATAGAGCTTAAAATGCCAAATGCTGAGAGGGGATCTTATACGCACCAGTGCGTACGCACTGGTGCCTTCCATGCGGTTGTTTTTTTTTCTTTGCTTGGTCAAAGTTGTTTCTCTCTTTCAATTCCAACGACCAAACCCACCTCCGATTTCAATAGCTTCAACGGCTTTCTTTTTCTCTAAAATCGGAGACAAGCTTCCCACGAACTTCCAACGAAGCGAGAAGCTCGCTCTCTTTCTCCCCATTCCGATGGTTCTCTCTCTCTCCCAAGAATGGACCGTTTAATTACTCCACCTTAATCCATTTCCATCAACCAAATTTGTTAGAAATCTACTACATTTTCTCCACAAATCAATAGCAGTAGAGCAATTTAGAGGTGGAAGTGGACGCCTAACAATAAATTGAAACTGGTTCTAAAATTCCACTAACAACACATCCCTCTTGACAGCAGCCATTTCATCAGAATTTGAAGTGTAAACACATTGGAAATCTTGAATCTTGTTTATCCTGGTGGATAAAAATAGGAAAACGTGATCAGGGAACAAAACTCGGTCATCTATTTTGAAAGGGGAGAATAAATTAGAGGGGGTTGAAGTGGAGAAGAAGACAAGAGGTATAAGGTTGAAGGGGTAACAAGACAGGGAGGGCGAAAGGAAGAGGGAGTGAAGGGGAGTCGATAGGAGAAGAGAAAGAGGAAAATGAGGAAAGTAAAGCAGGAGATAATTAAGCGAAAAGAGAATAAACGGGGTGAAGGAGGATGAGGAGATTTGAGCAAGTATTTTCGCTTGCGGCGTTGCTCTGAACATGAATAAGCCATTGCAATTTCTTTCTTTCTTTTTCGTTAGGAAAAATTGATGAGATCTAATTAAGCGGAAGGTAGAGTGGGAATAGGGAGAGAGAGAGAGCTCGCTTCTCGCTTCGACGGAAACTTCGTTGGAAATTCGTGAGAAGATTGTCCCCGATTTTAGAGAAAGAGAGCCGTCGGAGCTGTTGAAATCGGAGGTGGATTTGGTCATTGGAATTGAGAGAGAGAGAGAGCCAACGTTGATCTTTTTGAGAGAGAGAAAGACAACTTTGACCAAGCAAAGAAAAAAAAAATAGCCACGCGAAAGCACCAGTGCATATGCACTGGTGCGTATAAGATCCTCTCTCGCCAAATGCTTATGCATGTACAATCTATATTACAAAACACAATTTTTGACCAATTTTTTTTTTTTTTAAAGTATAAGAATCTAATGGTTAAAAATACACATGTTATGGTGTGCATTAGTTCTACACAATTGGATGAGTTTTATACATACATCAAGATGTCACATCAAAGTTAAAATACTCACACCAATAATATACACACAATCAACTCTCACACACTAATAATTTTGTCTACATTAAAAATGCCATAACTTTTAAAAAATTCAAAATTTAATAAAAATTTAATATTTAAAATCTACTAATCAAAATCAATTAAATAAGATCCATCATGACTATATAATTATGTAAAAAAAATCAAAAAAATTTATTGAGTAACATTTAATCGCGTATATGTATTTGCATATTATGGCCTTGAGTTTACTTTGTTAAAAATCATTTTGCCGAGATCAAAAAATAAGATTAAAAGATTCTTTAAAAAGTTAAAAACAAGTTGGTCCAATCCGGACTACTTTTAGGTTTTCTAGCATTAAATTATATTGAACCTACATTTCGGTTACTCAAAACGTTAGACTATGCTGGGAATGAGCTCAAAATATAATGATTGATATTTGTCGATTTAAATTCGTCACACTTTACTCTATTTTATTTTGTTATCATATCTTATTTATTTCACCGTGCCGGATGGCACGGGTATACCCTAGTTTCTGTACAAAATATTGTTCTTTTGCAAAATGTAGAATTTGAATTCACATAAGCTGATCTAAATGTTGAAGATGAAGTCTGTTTGCAATTCATTTAACGGACTTGGATGGACGTTAAAAAAGAAAGAAAGAAGGAATCGCTTTGTTAATAAACAAATCATTAGGCACTAAATTGGATAATTAAATTGATATAATTCCCTATAATTAATGGTGGATGTCTGATTAATCTATCTAAACATTTTTTTTTGAAGTGTTCTGTATATTTAGCTTTTTCTCACTAATCAGTGCCAAATACTGACTTCATCTCTCTTTCACAATGTACATTTCCCGGCATAAATTCAATGTCAATTGTCAAACAAACATTCAATCTACGCAAATTTCCATAGAACTCTCACTGCCCTTAAAATATGAGATTCAGGATCGTCAATGTCATCGCATTGGATTAGTGATTTTCTATATCACGCATCATCATTGACACAAACTTGATAAGAATTTAACGGGTAAAATAAGATCGGGTAAAATTTCAGCTGGACACGACTAATCCATTTATTAAACGGTTTGTTTTTAATACAAGTAACCCAAACTTAATAAGCAATCAACACATTTATATCCAAAATTATCATTTTATATTTCTTTTCTTTTTTAATTTTTAAATAGATTTACCTTTTTATATAAATATAATATGATGTGCATGATATTAGGATGCCACGTAAGAATGTTAGTGCTAGCTTAGCTCGCCATTAACGGAGTCCAACTAACAGAATGACCAAAATGAAAAAAAGAAGAAGCTTACTATCAATTTTGTCGAAAAAATTGTACAATAACCAAAGTGTAAAATGGGTAGAAGTACGATGTATATTATTGTACTTAACCCTTCTTTTAATTATATAGCCTTAAAGATTGTCGGTCTATAAGATCATCCACAATGGTACAAGTTAGTAAGGTAACTAGGCTAGATTTACTCTACGCATGCACTCAGTAATGTCTTTTGATAAGGTAAAATATTGTTCCATAAAACACGTGTATGGTATAATTTTGTTTTGCTAAGTTCATTACATACGCATAACTAAAATGTGTATAGTGTTTAACGCACAATTAAATTGTATTTGAAACCCTAACACTGAATTGCGCAAGAGTATAAGATGCATAAGAGTAAAGTGTGGAGGATCACGGACGGATCCACATAGGAGTAAGGGTGGTCGATTGACCCATGTAACCTTTGAAATCCTCCATTAGAGTCACCCAAATTGACCCTCGCAAGGTGTTCGACGAAATGCCCCAATGGGGCAACTGCTGTGCTGGAGAGGCTTGCCGCTTGCGAAACCCTTTATTTTTTTTTTCCGCTCGACGTCAAAACGACGTCGTTTTGACACAGGTTAAAAAAAAACCCCACCAGATGCTGTCGTTTTGACACAGCCACACATGTTAAAAAAAAAGAATAAAACCCAACTGTGCTGCCCGAGTGCTCGATACCTCCCCAGCTCCCCCTCCCCGGCTCCCCAAATCAGTTTTTAACCTATTTCAACTTCTCAAAGTGCTCAACCCAAATCATCTTTCCCTCCCCCCTCACAAATCTGGCGAGTCGGCGACGGAGGTAGCAGCCAACAAGTGACGTCGGCTGTGGGCAGCACCGCAGTAGTCAGCAGAAAATTGAAAGTATGTTATTCTATTTTCTTTATGCTTTAATTAATTAGTAAATCTATATTATAAAATATCAAGTTTGACCAAATTTATTTTCAGAAAGTATAAAAATCTAATGGTTAAAAATATACATGTTATGTTGTGCATTAATTCTACACCATTGGATGAGTTTTATATACACATCAAAGTTAAAACACTCACACCAATAATATACACACAATAAATTCTCACACACTAATAATTTTGTATATATTAAAAATGCCATAATTTAAAATAAAAAATTCAAAATTTAATAAAAAATTAATATTTAAAATCTACAAATCAAGACCAATTAAACAAGATCCATGATGAATATAGAATTATGTAAAAAAAAAATATTAAGTAACATTTAACACCAATAATATACACAAAGTAAACTCTCACACACCAATAAATATTTTTACATTAAAAATGCCATAACTTAAAATAAAAAATTTAAAATTTAATATTTAAACTCTACTAATCAAGAAATTTAATATTTAAATATAATAATCAAGATCAATTAAACAAGATTCATCTTAAAATAAAAAAAATTTAATATTTAATATTTAAAATGTACTAATATTTAAATCTACTAATCAAAATCAATTAAACAAGATCCATCATGACTATAGAATTATGTAAAAAAAAAAATAAGAAAAATTATTGAGTAACACTTAACACCAATAATATACACACAATAAACTCTCACATATCAATCATTTTTTCTACATTAAAAATGTCATAACTTAAAATAAAAAATTCAAAATTTAGTATTTAAAATTTAAAATTTACTAATCAAGATCAATTAAACGAGATCCATCATGAATATAGAATTATGTAAAAAAAATAATAATAAAAATTATTGAATAACATTTAAGGACGTACTTTATGTGTTCGTACATTATTGATCATCTTAGTATGTCGTTTTTAGGAGTGTTCACAATATATCAGTTAAATTTTTGAACTATTTTTAAATCATACCAGACGTGATTGAATTATTTTCACATATGACCTTGAGTTTAATTTGTTAAAAACTTATTTTGCCGAGATCAAAATATTTTATTTGTTCGTATATTATTATTGATCATCTTAGAATGTCGTTTTTAGGAGTGTTCACAATATATCAGTTAAATTTTTAGACTATTTTCAAATCATACCAACAGATGTGATTGAATTATTTTCACATATGGCCTTGAGTTTAATTTGTTAAAAACTTATTTTGCCGAGATCAAAATAAGATAAAAAAAATATGAATAAACAATTCTTTAAAAATTAAAAACAAGTCGGTCCAATCCAATTCTTTTTATCTTATTATTGGTTCTTATTTAATTTACCGTGCCGGATGGCACGGGTATACCCTAGTATTCTTATATGTTAGTGTTTTTATTGATTAGTTTTTGTTGTTATTTGTTGTTGAGATTTTATTTTAGTTTGTTAGTTTGAATAAACTAGGGCTATACTTTTATTTTAGTTTGAATAAATTAGGGGTATACTTTTATTGATTAGTTGTCGTTGATTACAAAACTAGTTAAAATAATTAATGAATAATCTAATATTTTAAAAAACGAGTGACTTGTATGAGTCGACTCGCGAGTCGAGGCGAGGAGGAAGAGCGACGAGTCGAGTCATACGAGTTAGGGGTAATAGCTGAACCTTATGAGTTTTTGAGGTGAGGCGTATGACGAGTTGACTCGTTTGAGGCGGATGAGTCGGCAAACAGGTGTATTTTTACCTTTTTTTTATTTTTTATTTTTTGTTAACTTTCTATTATTACCATTAGTTGTAAAAACCCTACAACAAATCCTTCAGTCCTTCTACGCCTCTCAGCTCTCATTCCTTTAATCTTTTCCCGTGCTGCTCATCTCTGTTGAACCTCCTACGATGCTCACCTCCGATTGTCTCTCTCCCTCCAGCCTTTACTAATTCGGTCTCTCTCTCCATCCCTCTCTACTCGGTCGCCTCTCTCTTTATCACCTCCTACGTCGTTCACCTCCGTCCTCCAATTGTCCCCCTCCTCCAAGTTACAGACTTATAGGTATTGAATCTACCTATTGGCTATTGCTCTATTTTTTTTTTTGTTGAATAAATGGTTACTCCGCCTTTTTTTTTGAACAAACGATTACTCTTTTTTTGTTTTGTTTGAACAAATGGTTAGTTGGTTACTCTATTAAGACTTAAGTGTTAATATTGCTATGTTTTTTTTTTGAACAAATGGTTACACTGTTTATTTTTTTTGAACAAATGGTTACTTAATATTGTATTATTGTTATATATGAGTACCTTGGAGTATGCTAAGATTTTTTTTGGTATCATTTGTAGCATACTGTAATTGTTAGTTGTTAATTGTTATATTATAGTGACTTGTGAAAATGGTGAGAGGATCGACGGGGCAAGGAGGCACGGGTAATAGAAAAGACTTGGCTTGGAAGTTTTGCACATAAGTTATGATGCCCGAAGGCAAGGGATACAAATACGTAAAGTGTAATTTTTGTTCGAAAGTTATTAGTGGAGGAGTGTCGAGGATGAAAATGCATCTTGCGGGTACACGTAAAGATTCAAAACCATGTGAACATGTACCTGAAGATGTGAAAAACGAAATTAAAGATTATTTAAAGAAAGGGGAGCAATCAAAGATCATTAGAGAAAGACAATTTGATGAAATGGTTAATAGCGATGCTTATTATAGTAGCCATGCATCACTGGGCAAGAGAGGTTCAAGTACATGAAGTGTTCATTCGAGGGGGGTTAGGGGACCTATGGATCATTTTGTAGCTAATGTCGGTGAAGATGATGCAGAAGATACCGGCAGCCAAACTAATGTAAAGGAAGCTCGAAATCGTTGTGCTTTAGATGTTGGGAGGTTCTTTATTGAAAATGTCATTCCTTTTAATGTTGCTAGTAGCCCCTCATTTGTGAATATGTGTAGATCCCTTGGAAAGTATGGTCGTGGCTTCAAACCCCCCATTCCATACGAACTTAGCACGTGGATCCTAAAAAAAGAGGAAAAGACTACTAAAGTCTTTGTTGATGAGGTGAAAAAAACATGGACACAAATAGGAGTTTTTATATTATCTAACGGTTGGAAGGATATTTGAGGAAGGAGTTTGATTAATTTTCTTGTTAATAACCCTTATGGAATTGTGTTTTTGAAATTCGTTTATGCATCTGATGCAATTAAAGATGCAAATTTATTATTTGACCTACTAAATGGAGTTGTATAAGAAGTGGGAGAAGACATTGTAATTCAAGTCGTTATAGATAATGCATCTAATTACAAGTTAGCGGGAAAAAAACTAATGGATAAGTGGCCACGCTTATGGTGGACGCCATGCGCCGCTCATTGTATTGACTTGATGTTGGAAAAAATTGGGAGTTTGCCTCAACACAAAAATGCTTTGTTAAAAGTAAAGAAGGTAATCATTTCATATATATATATATATATCTATATATATATATATTAAATTTAAGAATTATTTTATAATCTTTTAATTTTTTTTATATTTTAAAATTGTAGGTGAGTAAATTTATTTACAACCATGGGTGGGTATCGGCGTTGATGAGGAAACACGCCGGTAGAGACCTTCTTCGCCCTGCTGTTACTAGATTCTCCATCGCTTACTTAACATTGCAAAGCATGCAGAATTTGAGGCAACCTTTAGAGGCTATGTTTGCTTCTGTTAAATGGTCCAAGTGTTCTTGGGCAAAAAAAACTGAAGGGAAAGACGTAAGGAAAGTAATCTTTAATCATACCTTTTGGTCAAGTGTGGGATACGCAATCAAAACCACAAAGCCTCTTGTGGGAGTGTTGAGGATAACAGACTCTAAGAAGATACCAGGAATGGGGTTCTTGTATGGTGCAATGGATAAGGCTAAAGAAGAGATTGCAAAAAATTTGGGCGGAGAAGAGGGGGCTTACAAAGAATTATGGAGTATTATTGATGAAAAATGGGAGTTTCAAATGCATCACCATTTGCATGCTGCCGCGTACTTTCTAAATCCACATTTTCAATTTGATGAAGGTTTATCTAGCCATATAAACCATATAGAGGTGAAGGTGGGTTTGTATGCGTGCTTGGAGAAACTAATTCTAACGTTAGTGATAGAGAGAAAGCTGATCTACAAGTGGATTTTTTTTGAAAGGTGTCAACTAGCAAAATCATCTTGTAAGAAGCATAGCCCGGGTGAGTAAATATTTTGAAGCAACTATGCACTTAAATTATTATTATTTTTTTCCTAAAACTCTAGAAGTTAAAGTGAACTTATTTTAATGTAGCCGATTGGTGGATCCAATTTGGAGATGAAACTCCAGAATTAACAAGCTTTGCGGTAAAAGTTTTAAGCCTTACTTGTTCTTCATCAGTCCGTGAGCGTAATTGGAGTACTTTTAATCAGGTAATTGAAAGTAATTGGCTACCATATTTACCGATCAATTTACTAAATGATGGCTAGTACCTTGTTACTTGTAAAATAAATAAATTATTATATCATATACATATAAAGAAAAGAAATCGATTGACCACGACAAAGCAACACCTTGGTCTACATCATGTATAACAAGAAATTGAAAGATAGGCATTTGAAGAGAAAGGCACTTAAGGAAGAACAATACCCGTTGGTTATTGATTAAATAACATCAAATGATGAGTGGGTTGCCGATGACGGTGGTAATGAATTCCAAGAATATGCAATAGGTGTAGATAGTGAAGTTAATGATGAGGAAGAATAAGTTACTCAAGGGAGTGGAAGTACACAACAAGAACAAATAGGAAAAAAAGAGAGGGGAATCACAATTGGACAACAGGAATAAAGGTTTATTCTCTCATCTTTTTGATTAAATAATATAAATAAATAATTTACTTACTAGAAAAACTATATGTTAATTTATAAACTTGTTAGTTTTATTATGCATAAAAGGGAAGAGATTGCAATTGTTGGATGAAGAAGGTGAATGAGAGAATCTCGAGTCGGGAGAGGAGGAGGATGATATGGCGATTAGATATGATGACGACTCTATGGATGATCCTTTGAGTGCTGGGGAAGATAAAAATGAAGAATTTGACGAGTTTTTCAAACCATTGGACACGGATGATTCCATATTTAAATTTGATTACGAAAACTTGGTTGTGCTACTTATTTTGTACTTGTCATGACTTTTGGTTTGAAGACATTTGTTTTGTGTTGTTTTGTAAGTGTTTGATGATGAATCATGGGATGAATTTGATGTTTTTATTCTATTTTTTGTTGAACTATTAGTATTATTAATTATTATTGTTGAACTTTGTGTTAGTTTGTTATTTTATAATTTTTTATATTTTTTTTCCAAAAAAGTTGAGGCTTATGCCTTGCTTCATTCTAACAAAACGCCTCAAATACGAGTCGCGAATTTTAAAACATTGGGATAATCCTAAATGTTGGGTCACGGCCATGAGAAAATTATTGATTTTCAAATTCTATGAACTTAAGGAGTTTTATTTTAGTTTGAATAAATTAGGGGTTTTGGTTTTGGTTAGTTAGTTTGAATAAATTAGGGCTTTATTTTTAATTTATGTTAGATTATATCTTATCTTGGTTAATATCAATTAATTAAGTTGTTGAATTTTATTTTGGTTAGTTTGCATAAGTTATGGCTTTTAATATTGTTAATGCTTGATTGGTTATTTATACCAATACAATTATGGAACGATACTTTAAGAGAAGGTTCGCATCAACTACTTCTATAGATGTGGATATTTCTAGAGATATGGATAGTTCAAAAGAAAATGAGTTGCAAGATATCTTGGCTAATCTTATTGCAAACCTTAGACTTTGACCTCAAATGTTGAATTATAATCTTAACATTAGAGATGAAGTTTTAAGATCATATCTATAAAAGGGTCCATGTCAGCTCAAGGATCACACATTTAAAAAAACTGGTCTTTTAGGGTATGATCGACGCTTTAATGTCAAGTGGTTTGATGAGTTTGATTGGTTGGAGTACAATACTAGTAAAGATGCTACATTTTGCCTTTATTGTTATATCTTCAAATCCACTTTTAGAATTGGTCAAACGTGTAGCGACGCCTTCACAGAAATGGGTTTTGGGAATTGGAAGAAGAAAGATAAAATTAGGCAACATGTTGGACCTATTGGAAGTGTGCATAATCAATCCAGACAGTATTGTGTGGATCTTATGAATCAAAAGTAACACATCCGGCCAGTTTTGATAAAGCAATCAGAGCAAGCTCAAATTGATTATTGTATTTGCTTGACAGCTTTTCTTGATTGTGTGAGATTTTTATTGACGCAAGGTCTTCATTTTTATGGGCATGATGAGAGTGACACTTCAAGCAACAAGGGGAATTATTTAGAGCTCTTACAATTTCTTGCTGATCATGATGAGAAAGTTAAGGCCGTTGCGTTAGAAAATGCTCCTGAGAATCTCAAGTTAATAGCTCCAACAATTCAAAAAGATCTTGTGAATGCTTGTGTCACTGAAACTATTAAGAAAATCATCAAGGATATGGATGGTGCATTTTTCTCTTTATTAGTTGATGAATCACGTAATGTGTCGATAAATGAACAGATGGCGATGTTGTTTCATTATGTGAACAAAAGTGGAGATCTAATTAAGAGGTTAGTGGGCATTCAATATGTTAGCGATACTATATCAAACTCACTCAAAGAGGCTATTGACACATTGTTTATAAGAGAGGAATTGAGCATATGAAACTAAGAGGACAAAGACACGATAGAGTTAGTAATATGAAGGGTGAGTTTAATGGTTTTAAAACACAGATTTTGAGAAAAAATCCTTGTGCCTATTATATTCATTGTTTTGCACATCAAATTCAATTAGCTCTTATGGCCGTGACAAAGGGAAATGTAGATATTTCCACTTTTTTCAAATCTTGCAATAGCTTGGTTAATATTGTTGGATCATCGTGTAAGCGTCGTGACATGCTTAGAGATCAACTACAAAAGGATATTACGTAAGCTCTAGAAAAAGATACTTTTCCAACAGGGTGAGGCTTAAATAAAGAAATTTGTCTCAAGTGTCCCGGTGATACACGTTGGAACTCACATTATGGTACATTACTTAGTATCATCTCCATGTTTAAATCTGTGGTGGAAGTGCTCAAATTGATTATTGAGAATGGCTTCACTGATAATCTAGGTGAAGCAAATAGGTCACTGAGAGAAATATAATCTTTTAAGTTTGTATTTCATCTATTTTTCATGTGATCTATATTGGGAGCCACAAATGACTTGTCACAAGCATTACAAAGGAAAGACCAAGATATTGGGAATGCAATGACTTTAGTCAAAGTTTACATGGACCAACTACAACACATGAGAAATAATGCATTTGAAGCCTTGCTTGATCAAGTATCTTCCTTTTGTGGCAAACATGATATTTTGGTTCCAAACATGGATGATGCGTATGTAGCTCAATGAAGATCACATCGGAGAGCTCCATAATAACACACCTCCAACGTTATCTTGTGGATATCTTTATTCAAATAATTGAGTGGCAACTTGCGGAATTAAATCGTCACTTCAGTGAAGTAAATATTGAGTTACTTTTTTGTTTGGCATGTTTGAGTCCGGATGATTCATTCATAGTTTTTGACAAACAAAAGTTACTTCGTTTTGCTGAATTTTATCCTCAAGATCTCTTAGCACTTGAAGATCAACTTGAGATTTATATTACTCATATGTTTACGATGACCAATTTTTCTCAATTGAAAGGGATTGGTAGCCTTGTAAGAAAAATAGTGGAGAAAGTGTTGCATATAACATATAATTATGTTTATTTGCTTCTCAGATTAGCCTTAACTTTACCGGCTTCTGTGGATAGAGCATTTTATGTTATGAATATTATGAAAGGTCCACTTTGCAACCGAATAGGAGATTAATGGTTGAGTGATAGCTTACTTATTTATATTGAGAAAGACGTGTTTGCTTGTATTGATAATAAAACTATAATGCTACGTTTTCAGAATATGAAAACTCGTCGTGGACAATTATAATGTGGTTTTTTTTTTCCAATGAATTATGAATTATAATATTATCGTTTATTTTTTATGAGTATATTTTGTATAATTTTTTTTGCACCTTTAGACATTGACCCTTGGAGGGAAATTTCCTAGATCCGTCACTGACTAACGTTGGTTGATTAACTAAATTGTATGTGAGCTAATTAAAGGTGATTCGCACAAATTTAAGGTGGTGTTATTTACACCTACTATTTCTGTCACAAACACCTCCTTTGTCACAAACACCCCCAAAGGTAAATTTCTAATTACTAACACCCCCTAAGACTCACCTAATGAGAGGTGATTGTAGATGCACGCGCTAGCCTCACTTAGGGAGAGTTTGTTTGTAATAACTCGTTTAATCTGGAGTATTTTTCAAATAAGGCCCACATAATGAGAGGTAAGTGCACTTATATAAACTCAACTTACATGAGGAGAGTGTTGCTAAACACTCACCTAATATCAGGCAATAGAGGGGGTATTTGTGACAAATAAGGTAATGTTAAAATGTATTTTTAGTTAAATTTTGGAGGGATTGTTTGTGATAGATTTGGGGTGTAAATAACACCAGCTCAAATTTAAGTCAATACAACTATGTATAAGTCAGTTTAATGCCCGAAGCAACTAATAATAATCAAGAAATGAAGGATTGAGAAGTTATCAAAGTACCTTTGGCTTGATCGGAGTGATCGAAGTGAGTTGATGGCCTAGAAACACCTTCAAGCCGGCGAAATTTGGCCTAGTCAATCTGAGTCAGCGAGCATATTACAACAAAAATCAGATTTACCAGAGAAGTGACTGTGAGGGAGAGGAGGAGAAGGATGATGGTATAGTTCGAGACGATTATTTCTGATGAAAAATTAGCGAATCGTATTGCCTATGTTGATTTTAGGGTTTTTATCAAAAATAATTTGAGATTTGATAAGCGGAATTAAAACCCTAGGTCTACTCTACTGTCAAAACCTGTGTTGTGTTGTCTAGCAGATAAATCAATCAAGCAATCACACAATACCAGAAATTTACGAGGTATCCTTACTTGCGTAGGACTAATCCTCGGGACTAATCGACAGTGCTTCACTATGTTCAAAACGGAATTACAGATTCGATGACTTAAAAAAATTGTTTCCTCACAATTTACGCAACAGTCCCGTTAATCCCTTGAACGTAGAATCCAATCACAGCTGGCTTGGCGTAGCGCTTCCCGCTGTTCCGGCTTACCCGTCGCCTCCTTCTACGACTTGATCACAATCTTTCACCACCGCCTGTGATCTCCCTTATCGCGCATTAGCCACTTTGCTCACCCCGTCTCGAATCGCAACCGAAGACACTCCCGCAGGACCGTGAACGTTTGGAATTCTAGTTCTTAAAATTGAAGAATAATAGGATCTCCTATGGCATGTAACCAAAACTTATGTAGTGTTTTAAAACTCTTAAATACTGATTTTAGCGTATGGATATTTTTTCTCTCAAAAAGCTCTCTAGAATCGTTTATTTTTGACCTAAACCAATGGTTATATTCATAAAAAAAATATAGAGTCAAAGTCATTTTTAAAATAGGTTAAAAATATTAAAAAATAAATTTTTGCGATAAAAAATTGTTACCAAAAAATTAATGCCGAACCAGTACAGGTCAGAACAATGTGGACCGGTCCAAAATTGCAAAAAATAATTCCTTGCCCAAATTACTTCCGAACCGGTACACATTAAAAATGGGTGATGTTATATGCACCCTATTTTGTAACCAAGACACCACAAATGACACTCAAAATTTAAACACCCAGTCGGTGGCTTATTGCTGAAATTAAACATTTGATTCGGTAACGTTTCATCGACTTGACCTAAACGGCAACTTTTGGACGAATTTTTATTACTAACTCGATAAACTGTCACCGAATGTGAACCTTCAAGTCGGCAACTTACCACTGAATCAAATGTCCTCTAATTATGTAATCACTACACTTTTAATACCCTAATTATATAGTATCTTGGCCACAAAATAAGTGTATATATAACATCACCCATTAAACATAGGTGTACCGGTCCACTACTTAAATGTGCTGCCGCCACTTTAATTAATCTACACGTGTAACAGGAGCATGTGGATGTGCTTGGCCATTAAGCTTGTTTGTGCATAAATGAATTAAGGGAGCTGTGCACGTGGATTTTAACAAATAAATAAACTTTTGACTTCTCAAAGTTTTCTCTTTCCTTTTTATTTATTTAATTAAAAATCTTTTATTTTTATTTTCTTTTTACTTTATTTTATCATTATAAATTCGTTTGGATTTTGATTCGATTCAAAATTTAGAAGCAATTTTATAAAATATGATAGACATAAAAAAAAAAAAATTTTCTTTTATAATTTGTGTCGACGGAGCTTTTCGGGTTACAACAAAATTCGGTAAAAATACTTAAAAATAAATTTAACTCACAAGTTTTTTAAATTTGAATTTTAAATTTAAACACTATCTATATTTTGAATTAAATCATAAAACCAACTTACATAAGGTCTTAAATTATGTAAGATGAATCTAATAAGTTCGGTGAACTTCCGTTAATTGTCGCGACTTCACATCTTTAATTTAACTCAAACAATTACAACAAAAAAAATATTTTTGGCTTCGAAATCAAACCAAATAAAAATATAAACATAACAACTTCAATTGAAGTAAGAGATTTTCCATTAAAAACGCAATTGGAGTGTTAATTAATCAACGTGAACGGTGTTGCTGCCGGTGGTGGCGGTGTGTCTTCCACTAATTCCCAATCCTCTTCCGTTATTTTTTATCTCGATCTTCTCTAACTCTAAGATCCAATTTTTTTCAGTAACCCATCTCCATTTCACACTTCCTCCCTCTACTAAAATAAGAACGACAGTAGCAACAATGAAGGCCAAATTCAGTTGCATATTTACGTGGTTTCTAAGCCTAATCTAAAATTTTATATATTAATGTGTTCTCTAAACATATATAATAAATAATGTTGCTAACAGGCATTTCAATCTGTGTTATGGATGGTGTGGGTTTCTCTTGATTGCAGTCTCCTTCTATGCTACTACCCAGATGCTTCCTTTTACCCGTCAATACTCTATTAATCTTTTTAACAACCGTTATTTCACTTATTCAAGAGGTCCTAAAATTACAATTTTTGCAGTGCCTAAACCTTTTGCTCTGTTCAGTTAGGAAAAGGCAGGCTTTAGCTCTTAGATCAAGGCTCGGTTTATCCACAGATATCAGTGTTGTTCTTTTCAGCCAAGATGCCGCTGTTTTCTCTTTTGCTGGAGCTTTGGGTCCCCGGGTTTCGGTTAAGCCCAATATCGATTTCACGTCAGCCCTCAACCCTTCTCTTTTAATTCTCTGAAAATTGTTGGCTAACACTTTGTTTTTTAGTGATCATTCCTCTTCTTATTATACAGATTTGAAGTGGAGGAGGGAGAGTACAGGTAGGCATTTTAGGATCTCCATAAAGAGATTGTTCCCGTCGACTTTATTGGCCGGCGTTAAGTGATCGGAGTCAACTGCTAATTTACTAGGTTTCATTTTTATTTTATTTTTTAAAATTTTAAATTTGAAGAGGAGAAAATTTAGCAATCACGGTATTGTTTGTTGGCAATCTCCTCTGATAAATCTTAGTTCATCTTCAATGTGATTGAATGTGCGTTAAGTATGTTGACAAAAGGTGAGGGCATTTGCGATTTATCATGATGTGATCTCGTCTATTCTTTCATTATATTCAACCAAGGAAAGTTGTGAGTTACTAAATGGAGGCTTGATTATGTTCATGTGCAAGGATTAAGCGTGGAAATACAAGTGTCTAATTTTTGAATTAATCATATTAGGGGATGCAAGAAACATAAACAATGATCATGCATTCCATGAGGGTCTTAAAGATTGGGGATGGAAATTCAAGAGGTTAGAACAGCAAGAAAGTTCATTTAAATAATTTAGAAAATGTTAATTTAAGTTGTTTTTAAATTATTGGGCTTCTTGAGTCTCATTATTCAATTAAGAATTATAATTAGTAGTTTTCTTTTTAAATAGTTTCTTTGTTGTTTTATTATTAGTTTCCTTATTGTATTAGGATTATTTTAGAAGTTATTTCCTTTTTCTAAGTAGAATTAGTTTTCTTATTATATAAGGTTTCTAATTGTTTTGTTCTCCTATTTAAAGGAGATGGATT
Organism: Lonicera japonica; assembly: GCA_021464415.1. Taxonomy (NCBI): domain Eukaryota; kingdom Viridiplantae; phylum Streptophyta; class Magnoliopsida; order Dipsacales; family Caprifoliaceae; genus Lonicera; species Lonicera japonica. Next base: position 47,029,057 of record CM038464.1, read on the forward strand.
TATTGTTTTAAGTTTTGAAGATTAATAATATTGAGAGCTTCTCTTTGTGTTCTTGAAGAACTTGTTGAACATGTTGAATGATTAATTCAATTGTTCTTGACTTATCAATCAATTCTCCATCAATTGATTGTGGCGTCTTTGATTATACCTGAACCTTCTTTAAGGTTGGGTTGGTGTTTTCACCTTCCATCTCTTTCGACAAATTTCAAGATTCTAATATATTTATAGACTACGGGTCTAGGATCTATTAGTCTGATTAGAAAAGACGATTTGGAATCGCGTCATATCAAGTTATTAATTGGACTACTTTAACAGTCAACTAATGTTGACTGAGAGAATGGTGTAAAAAGATACTCAAAATATAATTACTAAAAACTTTAGTATCCAAAGTTCAATTTCAATAAATTAGTGGTATCCAAAATCCAAATGACCCAAAAAATGGGGTGCTTTGAGAAGTTTAAGAAAACCAAAAAAACAAAAAAAATACTATTTTTTTAACACAATTATTGGTGATAGAATTGGTGTCTGTAGTTCTTTACATTATAATAATATAGAAATTTTAAACAGTTTTGCTCATATCATGAGTGGAAGAAACAGAAGAAGAATTCATGTTACTACAAAAATGTTTTAGTTATATTTTGCGATAAAACGTGTAAATTAAACACGGTCACTCAGCATTAAAAACTAAACAAAAACTTTAGGATTCAGTTCATGAATTCGAATATTTTATAGAGGCGATCCATGACAATTTTTTTTTTTTTTTTTTTATAGAATGTGATCCTTAAGATATAAATACCTTGTAACCTAAAACAAATATATATATATATACTATGAAATTGAATCCTCGATAGAGACATATTGTGATAGGTACTGAAACATGAGCATATCTGCAAATCGAATATGGATATCATTCAACATCCAAATCCAATCTGATTGAAATAAGATATAAATACCTTGTAACCAAAAACAAATATACATATACCATGAAATTGAATCCTCGATAGAAACATATTGTGATATATACTAAGACATGAGCATATCTGCGAATCGAATATGGACATCATTCAACATCCAAATCCAATTTGATTAACAATTTACAAAATTTGATCCGTGAATATGATGGATATATAAAATACTAATCCATATTCAAATTTTATATCCAATCCGACCAAAAAATTAAGAATTATTGGAAGGTTTAATTGAATTTTATTACTAGACCGTCATTATATTTGTAAATGAACAAGAGTATATACATACATATATAAATGTGTATATATATATATATGTCAGATCAAATCAAATTGGTATTCATATCTGATTAGTTAATAAAAATGCTTAATAGGTAAAAATTCAATCCATTGCCACGTGTAATATTGGGACAGTACCTGCCTACGGACCTTTAAAATAAGTCAGGGACATCATCCTCTAAAACTTTCATCTCAAGAACCAGATATTAAAAGCCCCAAATGTAAAAACAAACATCGTCCAACACGCCTTTCCATAACAGGAGAAATAGTTAAAATTTGTCTAGCCATCTTATCTCTTGCAAGCATGCCTTTACGTGATAGTTTTGTGCCAGTAAAAGTCTACAATTTGTCCAGCTAGAACAACCACAGAACCCAAATTTTTGAGCTAAACAACGATGTTGATAGGGGAAGTTCATGGAGAAAAAAAAATAAAAAATAGAACAAAGTGGGGGTTAAACTCCTAACAAATGTTGGCACCTTGTACAGATAAAAACAGTCTAAATTAGGTAAGTAGAAGAAACCCAGAGAAGAATAAATGTTATCAATGAAGTCGTAACTTCCAAACTTCTTAGCCCTCTTATTATTGGTGGCATCACAGACACCATCACGAAGGTTGCCACTAGCCATGAAACAGCAAAGGCTCCAGCCCTACGCCGAAGTAACAAAGTGTTAGTTCAGTATACGACGCACTGAAGGTTACAGATGTCATAACCAACACGACACAGACATGGCAAATCTCAAGTAATCATTAGGACATGTAACAGTGAAGAATGGGGATAAAACAGATATTCCTTTTTATCAATATAGGTATATAGGGAAAATTTCCGGTAAGGACTAAGTTTGAGGACCATTTTGTACGGATTGGGGCTTTTGAGGGGGTAAACAAATAAGAGGTTTTTGACAAAACTTGGTGGAGATGATCTCCTTATCAGAAATTGAAACACATGAAGATCATCTCCACCAAATTTCACAAAAATTTTAACCGGGAAGTGAGTTAACTAACAAATTGATATATATATATATGTGTACACATTTCTGGACATATATGATTTTTTCGTTAACCCACTTCCTAGTTGAATTTTTTTTTGACGAAATTTGGTGGATATGATTTACTAGATTAGTATATCATCTCCACCTTCATCAAAAAAATTCAACCATTTACCCCCTCAAAAGCCCTATTTCTGTATGGAATGGACCTTAAACTCAGCCCTTAAGGAAAATTTTCCGTATGTATACACGGGAAAGGTTCACATCAGACTGGTCGAACATTAAAATGTTTTACACCTATTCGTAACTTTTTTTCCAAATTCAAAGTTCATCAATCCAACAACTACATAAGATATTTTTGCTGTCCTTAGCAAGCATACAAAATTTCAAATAAATCAGAAACTTGTAACCATTCAATCACCATACTCGTTTTCATTCTCAATTTTTGTAAGGCACATAATGTAGGAGATTTATAGATCTCTGATTAATCTATGGCTATGCATTAGCTTTAATTATTAAGCTATATCATAATTCAATATATCATTAATGCATGTAAACTGTAAATCACCAGCCTTTTAAAATCCACATAAAGCATTGCATTAGTGCTATATCTTTATATCAAATAGTAGCAACCAAAATAGAAAAGAGCCAAGTACTTTTAAGGCATATAGTTTCATATATTGTGCAGTGTGCACTCCAAAAAACATGTCTACATCCAGAGCCATTATCCGCGACCCATGTCTTGTTTTTCCGGATCCGAGTCATTCACATGTCCCCCTATTTCAGAATTGACAATCATATCTAACAGGCCACAGGCGAGTCGGGTAGGTTTAATGAGTGTCGGTGCCCCTAAAAGTGAGTCCCCACAGTGTCCGACACGGATACTTCATCTTTCGCGGAATGCCTGTGCTCCCAATAGGTCAACCATGATTGGAGATAACACATGGTGAAGAAAATAATAGATACACACATGTTTGCTTGTAAACTAGTTTCCAGCACAGAAGCAATGCATGTGCAACACATATTGAGACTTCAATTTTGTTGTGGTTTCCTGGTTGCTCCTTTCCATTGACAAATGGCCATCATTTCTTTTTTTTTTTAGTATTGTTTGATTTGCATTAGCTTTCCCACTAATCTAAATCTATGGTACTACTTGCTCTAACCTAATTTGTCTCTTTTTCCATAGAGTCCAAGAACATCGCCTCGGTAAGTTTTGGTTTTCCATGTAAAAGATATATACACAGAAACAATTTTCAAGGGATACAATTACTTTTCATGTAAAACCAATCAAACAAACCCTTAAAGTTAAAGAAGCTTGAGATCATTCTGGTGCCAACAATTCACATGAAAACAGCTAGTGGACTACAAAATTTCCCTTCATGCTTTAGAAATAAAAATAGTACTTAAACCAGGATTTGAACCTATGGTCTCAAAAATATGAAGAACACGTGTTTTCACCACTTGACCAAACGCATCACACGTGCTTAACGTGTTTTAAAAATCTACATAATGTGAGGAATTACTAGGTATATTATTGCACAAGCATTGAGTCCACCACAAGTTCTAGTATATATATAATTATATGCGACAAACTTCAAGCAGTAGAAATCATCTGTTAGATTATATATTTACGGAAAATATTAACTTGTGCCTCAAAGGCATATGCTAGGCATACTATGAATAGAAAGAATAACACACTCATGACCCTATATATAAGTAAATGTAATGATAAAAATACATACCCATAGAGAAAAGCTCGAAGTTTGTTCTTGAGTCGGTCGTGTATGAAATACATTGTGGCAATTAATGAAATGGCGACTTGCAGGGTGGGGCCTTCCTCTGTGGGGAAGAGCACAGTGAGGGCTCCGAGTACCAAAAAAAAACCCGATGTTTTTATAATGAATTTTGTGGCTGGAGTTCGGAACCTGCTGGTAATAGCCTGGACAACCCGAGACTGAGTGACTTCCCTAACCTTTTTCTTGATGTTGATTTTAGGGTTCTTCCTTTCGTAAAACTTCTTCATAACTATTTTGTCATGGGCCGATTCAATTGCATCCACGCTCGGTTTGTGCGATGCATATTTTTGAACTAGGAAGTTCCTAGCTGCTTGGATTTCGTCTTCGGAAGCTTCCGGGCTGATTCCGAGCCTTTTGTAGGGTCCCGTATATTGATTCTAGGAAAGATAGCTGCACTAGAAGGAAATAATTAAAGATAGTTTCAAATACTGAAAACGTTAAACTTTGATCAACTCAAATAAACTATTCCCTTCATCTCAGAGTAAGAGTCCGTTTGAAAGTACAATAATCTGAATATATGCTGTAACATTCAGCCTCAAGATTGGACCCATTATTAACCGTGACAGTAGGATTCTAATAAAAGGATTAATTTTTGTATATTGCAATATTTAATGGGCTACTTTTGGGAAGGGACTCTTCACTTGAGGTGTACTGAAAAGGAAAATGGAACTCTTAATTTAAGGGCCTTTTTTGACTTACCCCCCATCCTTAATACGAACTTAGACTTACCCCCTATTTCTTTAATCCTTTGACTTGACCTCCTAAAATCTAACGACAGTCTAACTCTGTTAATTTTTCGTGCCAATGGACCATTTTACCCTCATCTTCAACTTCCAAACTAGGGTTTTTAATTTACGATTCACAACATCTTTCTCTCCCCCTCTCTCTATATATATATTATCTATCGTCTCTCTTTATATCATCACAATGACTCAGATCTTTCACTAGAAAAACCCTCAAATCAAACACAAAATCTTGATCCCCCTCTTATCTCTCTCTTCCCATTTTCTTGTTTCCTCAAGACCCTATTTTAGCTTTGTCTGCCACAGACCAACTCCAATCTGATGCATAACTTGCTGCTCTCTGGTCTGGAGCTTTTGTAGATCTTGAATGTGTTTCTGGATCGGATCCCGATCATCTATTTGGTGAATCAGCACACCAGATCCAGAAATCAAAGGATCGTAGTGGCATCTCAATCCTTCTCCGCCACAGGCAGGCATTTCTCACTCCAATCTGAACAGAAAATTCATTTTATTTGGCGGCACTTGTTGGAAATCATAATTATTTTTATTATTTTGGTTATTAAGTTATATTAGGTAACTTTTGTACATCCCGTTATATAATAGATCTTTTAGATTTAAATTAGGATTTGGCTGTTTTCTTTTCCTTAATCCTAATTATGTTTTTCAACTTGGTATCAGAGGGATTTAATTCTCATCTAGGGTTTTTGGGTTCCACACGGTCAAAGAGTTTTTCCTTCATCTCCTTTTATATTTCTTACAGCATCGTCGTCCAGCAGTCTCTACCCAAACTTTGCCAAATTCTGCTACCCACCTTTCTTTTTGATGTTAATCGTCATATCTTATTGGTGGCTTGTGGTGCTCTATCCCTGTGTGTCTTTTCTTCTTCTATTGATTTCTTTGAGGTATTTCCTTAGTTTCCTTGTTATGAGCTAAGGTTCCTTTTGTGTTGCTTAGAATTTTTTCCAGCACTGATTTGTTGGCCATGTTGGCTTGCCTGATCTCGTTATCTGCCTTTGCACATGTGCTGTAGATGTTTTAGCACATGTTGCCTTTATTTTACAGAATTGAGGTACTTTTTTGGCATGCAGGGTGCAAGCGCAGAAGGAGCAATTTATTTATAGACTTAAAGGGGGAGTATTTTTCCAGTGAAGGAGCTTCATATTATGACAGGCAAATTGATTTCAGTTTAACACCTCCTTCAGATGGGGAGTGCTGGAAATCATAATTGTTCTTATTATTTTGGTTATTAAGATATATTAGGTAACTTTTGTACATCCCATAATATAAGGGATCTTTTAGATTTAGACTTAAATTAGGATTTAGTTGTTAGCTTTTTTGTCTTTCTATTTTTGTTTGGCTATTCATTGTAACCCTGATTTATCTATATAAATATATAGCTTTGGCTCTCATATTAAGTATGTCAAAACCCTAATTGCATTTTTCAACTGCACCACCATCATTTTTTCACTGATTCTAATTGAATAGAAGTTTGAAATCATTTTGGCTGAAATCTGAGATGAATCAATTTGAATTATTCAAAGATTCAAATTTGAATTGAATTTGATGTATATTTGTGCTTCAATTAATGTATAAATTCACTTCCATATCCTTCTACTAATTTCACTCTCCATAGCAAAATTAATCCCTCAATCAAGAGCACATTTCCATGTATCAATTAGAAGCAACACAACTCTATAACAAGGGGCAATGGTTTTGAATCTTGAAAGTGTATAAGGGATAAAAAATTGTGGGGCTCAGATTTAAGATGCTTTTTAAATGGTTGTAGTGTCTTTAGCACGGGTTACGACCTAGTTTAATAATATCGTAAGGTCTTGGGATCTTTAATTGGTTTAGGAAGTATGAATTCATTTTGGGCCCTGATTCAATGCTTGATTTTAGAGAGAGAAAATAATAGGAGGTTTTAGAGAGAAAAGGTTAAAGGACTAGGGTTTTAAAAACGCATTAAATTCCTAAAGAAGCCAAGGGCAATTAGGTCAGTCTAAGGAAAAATTTAACGGAGTCAGTTGGCTGTCAAAAATTGGGGGTTTATGATAAAGGATTAGCGAAATAGGGGTTAAGTCTAATTTCAATATTAAAATAGGGGGGTAACACAAAAAAAGCCCTAATTTAAGGAGAGAAGTAACAACAAAACTAGGTTTGACAACATAGACTTTTAATCTAAATATCTAATCAATGGCCCAACTGAAATCTTGGGTGATATCTTGAGGTGTAATGCATAGATTTTATATACCACTTGTATGTAAGTGATGGCATAGTAAATTATAATGCACAGCAATCTTAATTCTTAGCAAAGTAAAGAATCTGTCAAGAGACAGGAAAATCCAAAGCGGTCAAACATAGACCTTGAAATATGCTAATAAAAATCCATGTTAAATATCTCTGTTTGAAGACAAATAATTTAAGACTAGACTCGGTGGCACACTCGATGTGTGTACAATATGATACCCAGTAATTTTTGACATTATGTATGGATTTTTAAAACAAAATAGGCCCGTCTAGTGGTATTGGTCAAGTGGTAATAACTTTGCTTCTCATGCGTAAGGTTACGAGTTTAAGTCCTGGTTCAAGCATAATTTTTTATTGTAATTTTTGACATGTGAAGGGTAATTTTGCAATTTCACAAACCTACCAAAACCAAGGGCTCAGGCTCAGGCTTTGAATATGGTATAGAAGAAATATTTGAAACTTCCATAAATATTCATTGTTCATTAAGATTTTTGTTCTTGTAAAGTGAGAATAAAGATAGTCATAAAGAATATTATGGTGTCAATAAAGGTTATTGTAATGATGGGCTGTGGATAAGAGATTTATTTGTAGAGATACAAATAAGATTAAGGACATGTATAATGGAGTAATAACTCAATGCCTATAGTAAGGAAAATGGCTGGAGAAACTAGTGACTTGTCAATCACCATAGGCTTGCATTGTGAATCAACTTTAAATCCTTTTTTTCTTTTGCTTTCCATATGAAAAATGAGGTTCCATGGATGATAATCTCTTAATTGATGAAGCTTACACATATATTACTGCTAAAAGAGTGTGAGAATGTCTGGAACGGAAATGGTTTAAAATAAGTAGCAGTAAAACTGAGTATGTGGATGTACTTTATTGAAAGTAGTGAAGCCTAAATGTCAAGAGGTACCACAGCTGAGCAGTTTTGTTATTTAGGCTTGATTATCCATTGGGAAGGAAGGGGGGGGGGGGGGGGGGGGAGGAGAAGAAATGATGGTAATGCTACACACATAATTGCCAATCAATTAACATAATAACATATGGTATTATTACCAGCTGTGCCATTTGAAGCATCACCAAAGGAAGCATCCATAGCACACTTGATCACAGGAGTTTTTTGTATGTTACATCTTTGTGTAGCACCAGCCCAATTATTTCTTCTACATGTAATTCGAATTGGAATTAAATAATCATGTTTGTGTATACAATAGGAAAAGATAATCAAAACTTTAACAGCAAAAAATAATCAAGCTACACCTTTCAAGACAGAGCAACTCTCTAGATTTCCCAATACCGGAGAAAGAAGAAAGCCTCTTATGAAGTGGCCCTAAGCCTTTTGAACGGAAATGGAGGCAACACCTTGTGGGGCTTCCAGTCAATCCAGACAAACTCATCTTTACTGTTCAAATACTTTGGTAGTTGTTATCAAACTGCTAGCACAAGATAGATACAGACGGTAACAAATCGAAGGCTCCAACATGAAAATGAACACAATCATAAAAAATTTCAAAATATAGCTACTTGAATGACTTAAAAGCTCAGAATATATCAACCTGAATTATATTTCGGGAAAAAATAGTATATATATAGCTAATATTTTTATTTTTATTTAAAAAAAGGAAGGTCTAAGTCTCTCTCTTTGACTACAAACAACTAAAATCCCTCCAAACCCCTGTTGAGACTCAAACCTGGGATTTCTCTCAGATTCGAGTGGGTGCCTCTCCCAACTAGGCCAGCCCACTTGCACCATATAGCTACATAAATGACTTTAGTTCCAAATAATCATCAATATTAGAATCACCAAGAATGGACTCCGGTACCTGAATCTAGATGTGATGCGATTGAAAAAACCTGTAAAATCTATCGTATACTCCAAAAAAAAATCAATGGGCCCGATCGGCCTGATCATCTTTGATGTGGGAAATATTCCAAACTTAGGTGGCTACCAAAGGACCTAAAAGTATCTCCAGATACATGAATTAGTTGCTACTTAATATCAAATACGACAAAAGGGCACCCTAAAAGGTCAAACTTATTTTGAACTTTTACAGCCTAATGTGTGACTGCTTTTGGTTGTATATGAGCAAATAAAGTGTGGCAGTACATAGTTGATATAAAAGAATCACCAAAATCGCTACTCAAGTCATGTTCGCTGAGAAGCGATCGAAAATACAAAATACAGCTCATTCCCTCCACTTGTTGAATGCAAGGCATATCATAATTCATAAAAGGATATCAAATTCACACCATATCATTTTTTACAACCCTACCATTAATATGCTACAATGGAGATTCTTCATAAATACAACATAAAGTAGCAAACTGCCCAACCCTCAACTTTAGCAAGAATTTATAAAATTTCAATATAAATATCCAACCCAAATCCCGCATACACAGATATAGTAGAACGGTAGATAAAATTCATATTAGAAAAGCATAACCATGACAATACTTGAGAGATTTATATTATCTGTTTACTCTTTCAATGAACAGAAAATCTTAACATCACATTGTCCGAAAGACCAAATTCGGAAATTGGGGAATATTTCCACAATATGTAACAAAAGCTTCATCCGAATTGTTACGCAGTGAAACTTCCACTTCTTTTCATACTTATATTAGTTTGTCCAGGTCCAGAGAACACATATTTTCACACAGTCCATTCGGATTGAAGGAATTGGAAGGAAACGAAAAAGGACGGAGTGATTAGTTATTGCTCGTTTGGATAGATTTTTTAAGGGGAATGGAAAGGGAACGGGAGCAAAGAGACGGATTATCAATCCAAATATTCCTCTATTATGTTTCCTTCCGAAACTGCAGGAATGAGAGGGTAAACAAGCCTAACTAATGAATTATTTATCCTATTCCAAATTTTACCCCATAAACCTTATATTAATCATTTAATTCTGCAACGGTATATAAGTAGAAAAGGCAAAGCAGATTCTTTTCCTTTATTTTCCTTTTTCTATCCAGACTTATTTCCATTTAATTCCTTTTCACAGTTAGTCATCCAAAAAATAATGAAACTAAACATAATCCTTTCCATTTCATTCCCCATCTCAATCCAAACGGAGTGGTAGTCTTTTTAGCAATTGACTATCGAGTTATAAACACAAAACTACAAATAGGAATCAATTGATTGAACTAAACATGTAATTCACAACAGCATTTACATACATGACTGAAAAATAAAGAAAAAGTAGGGAAGATAGTTGAAATAATAAGAACCTGATTTTAGAAGGGATGATTGCAGGTAGCTTTGTTCTTACGAAATCAAAACGCTAACCCTAAATTCTTACTTCTAATGTTAAGGAGGCCGATACTGCAACGGATAGGAAGAAAAGGATCTTTTCTCTTTCTCCTTTGACAAAACTAGGGGTTTTTTGCTTTCACTTGAAATGCGCACTTAAATTTAAAAAGTTATTTGATAATTAAAAAAATTAAGTAGTTATTTAAATTTTAACACTTAAAATTAAAAATTTCATCTAAAATTTTAAGAGCATCTCCAATGCAACCATGAATTGAAGAAAAATGGAGTGCCACATAGGATATATAGACAATGAGTTAAAAAACCCATCTCCAATACAACCATGTATAATGACCATGAAGGTGATGTGTCAAAAAGAGGGGAAGACATTGTGATGGTGACCCTCTACATCTAGAGGGTCTTTTAGACGATGTCTAGATGTCACGTCATCATTTTTACATTAATAATTTATTTTTAAAATTTTAAATTATTTTAACTTTTAATTTACAATTCTATATTCAATAAAATTTATATTGTTAAAAAATATTCTCCGAGATCTATCAAACAAAATCCATATACTTTATATTTTTTTATTAAAAAATTTGACGAATTATGTCAATGGCAATTTTATAGACAACCCCATTGGAGATGATTTTTTTAGAGCTTGACCATGAACAATATTTTTAATGCCACATAGGAACCATGTTTTTAAATATGCTTACATGTCCATATTTTTAGTACATCCAATTCATGTTAGCATTGGAGATGTTCTAAGCGGTAATTTTGCCACTTAAGTCCAAAACTTAATTTTAAAAAGTGTAAAACATTCATTTTATCCTCTCTTTTATAACAAAATTACATAGCAGTCATATATATTAACAATTCCTTTCTCGGTAGTTCTTCTTATAATTAAGCCTTTCTCTTCTCCTCATCCAACAATTCCTCTCATCTCTCATCTCTTTTCGCTTTTCTTCCTTCTCTCTCTTCGAATATTTTTCTGTTGCATTCAACACCATTGTGTCCGTCCCTTCTGCTTTGATTTTCGTTTAAGGTTGTAATTCTTTCTTCACTCTATCTTGCATTTCTTAAATGTTCCAATTTTCATTGCTGTAAGTGTTGACATCGATGATTTTATATGTATAATTCTGTTTAGAGATTTTGCATTTTCGCGACTACAGGGTTAATGACTTTGTCAAGTGTACATATTTTGTTTTATAAATTTTTGCATTTAGTGAAGTAATGGTGTTTGTAATTTTCATAATGAAATAAGTTAGCTTTATTGAAAAGTTTAAATTATATGATTTTTCTTATTTTCATTTAGAATCATGTGATTAAAATAAAATAATAAGGGAAAAATTGTCAGACTAAAAAAAACCAGTTTTCAGATGTGTTATGCTCAAAAAAATAATATTTTTTCAAATATAATTTTTAGAATTAAGCAAACAACTTTTTTAGTTTTCAGCTTTTTTTACTAAACGGCACCTAAAAACCCTGCTCCCTATTTAGTTGATTTTCTAGTTTTCTATAAAAAAAATTCAATTTTTTTTCACACTTTTTAAAATTCACTTCACTTTATTTTTTTTCTTATAAAATTTTTAAATTACTATAACTTTATATTCAAAAATTAGAATTAGATAAAAAAAAATTATTTGAAATCCACTCATCAAGATCTATAAAATAAGATCCATTATAACTATTTTTTAAATTTTTTTAAATTAGATAAAAAAAATCCAACAAAAACAAAATTCAACTTTCCAACCTTCATTCATACTTCCCAACATAAAAACTCAAAAACTCGGCTAAACTCCACCAAACAACGCCGCCGTCTTTTCGCTACTCAATCACCTGAGGTACGTGGCCGGATCTAATCCGGATTCAATTAACACATTGGGATGTTTTTTACCTCTCTAACCGGGTTTTTTCCTCAAATTTTTTATAAAACTTTAAAATATAATAATATTTATTATAAAACATACATTTTAATAAAAAATACATATTAATAAAAAATACATATTTGAAATCTACTCAGCAAGACCTATAAAACAAAATCCGTTGTTATGGTAAAATTATGTATAGAAAAATATTAAGAAAAAATAATAATAAATTGCATAAATTGACATTTAATATGTGTTAGTATCTTATTGATTATTTCAAATTTTACATAAGAGTAACCCTGACCGGAATATAATTTTTGTGTACTTCAAGTTTTGTGTGGAATTGGATTGACATATTAAATTTACACCTTAATATTTATATAATTATTGTACATGCTCAAAAAAATAATTGTTTGAATATAGGTGGAAGGAAAAAAAAAATTAAAAAATTCTTAGTTATGAAATTTTGTAGTTGTTTCTTTTACCAATTAATATTTTGCAAATAAGAAAATTGATAGCTCTGCACATCTTATTTATACGATTTTACCAAATTTGAATACCGTGAATTTTGGTGTATAAATTGAGAGGAATGGACAGAGGATTTTATGTGTCAAGCACAAAAAAGAAGAAGAGAATTGTGTTATTTTGTGAGATAGTTTATTACATAAACTTTGATTTTGTGGAGTGAGATTGTATATCTTTTATTCCTTAGGTTGTACTAGTATTAGTAAAATCATGTTCTCATTGAATTAGGGGCAATTTGTTAATACCACATAAATTTGAGTGTGTGCATGTTGTGTAATTGCGTTGCTGAAGTTTTTGCGGGAAGATTCTTAGAAGAATTAGAGAAAAGTGAGAGACGGGGGTTGGATGAAAGACGTATTTTTTCCAAGTGAGAATGTTTTCAGGGTGTTGCTGTTTGTATGCCATTGATTATTTGGTTCTACTCCCATTAAAAAAGGTTTTTTATTTTTTAATGCACCACCCGTTTTATTGAGAGGCCGAGAGGGCTCCTTCACCATACTACCACAGCCATCCCTCCAACAATTTTCTCAGACTAATGTTTGTTTGTGTTGAAAATATGAACTGCACAAACAGAAATTAAATAAAGATAGAGAGTACACTGGTTTAAGTTGCGGACTAGGTCGCTCTCTTTAAGACGTTTCGCGACTCTGCCTGAAAATGTGCTAGCAGTTTGTTTGTTGCCACGCCGTCTCCAGGATGAAACAGCCTAGATACTCCCCTGTACGATCGACGTGTACCAGCGTTGATCGTTCGACAAAAACTCTTAAATTTGTGCTCGGAATTGGTAAACCTTTTACCGCGGGAGGCAAAAAATTTTTCTAGGGTTTTTTTTCCGGTTTCTCTTTTGTCTTTTGTTGAAGAAGATATCGATAACTTGAATTTTTTTTTATTTTTTAATATCTTCAAGAAAAGATTAAAACGGTAGGTCGGGTCAGCGTGCACGTGGTGAATCACATCCATACAAGTCGCGCTCAAGTCCTTAACCCAATTTCCCCATATAAAAACCCATGAAAGGTTTTTTCTTTCTCCCATGTGGGACTTGGAAAAACACCGCATTGCCTTGTCTAAGTTTTTTCTTCAAATACATATTGCTCCAACAGTTTGTTTCGCATTATTTCCTCCAACAATTTTAAGCACGATGTTCTCTTCTTCTTCAAAAGCTTTAAGAGAAACTCTACTTTGGTCAATACTCAAACTAATTGAAAGAAAACACCGCAAGCTCATGTCTTTAAGGCCGATCTATCTGGAAACTAGAAGGAGGAAGTGAAAGGTGAGGTTAAAGATAAAAAAAGTTTTGCATATTAGAGGAGAGAGAAACAGAGAGGTGGAAGGGAAGAATGATATTTGGCAGCTTGTGAAGGGAGTTCTGGACAGTTTATAAGGAGGTGTAGGTTAGAGAAGATTGCGAAAATGGATGGAATTAAGGCTTCAATGGAGAATGGAGTGCTTACTGTTACGATTCCCATTCTTGGATTTAAAAGTCCCACTGCCTTGTGGTTTTGAATGAGGGGCCTTGGAATATGCGTAATGGATGTCCGTCTGCCTTAGAAAGCTCCATTCCTGTTTTACTAAGGTCCCAGAACTATTCCTTGATTGATTCAAAATCACGAGTTGAATTTCTCTCTACCTATTTGACTATCAAGCTCTTGACACCTTGTCTGGCGTAGTGCCCTCCTCCTCTTTTGGTCACTTTGCATTTCCTTTGGCTAATGCCCGGAAATACAAAGATTTTAGTATAAACCTAATTCTCAACGAATAAAGTGCTCTCTAAATCGAAAGTGAAAGTAGTTTTTCATCAGATGGTTGTTCGGGCAATGTAACTTCAAAAGAAAATCCTTTTGGGTTAGGATAACTTGGAACTCTTGATTCTGGAGAACACAGAGCACAAGAGTTAAGGGATCCTGCTGTCCCATTTCAATCTCGAGACAGGGGCGGCGGCATTCTTAAATGAAGTCGATATTAACTGAATTACACTGAGAAGGATTTTCGTGTAAACTATTATGTTCAAAGATGAGCCTTAAACTGACAATTATTCTCGATTGAAATTTCCATAGATAGAATGTAAATTAGGCCATCTCCTTAGAGGAGGCTTTGGCCACGTCTTTGCCTTCTCCATCCAAGATAGCGTCTCATAACACCCCTACCAAAATAAGGAAAGAGCTTAAGAGCTCCTACTTGTTTAGCACTAAGTGGGTCTTAATGAACCCCTTCCGTTATAATTTACTATAGGAGGCATCGTTTAGTATAGGGGTTGAGAGTAGTATTACTGTGAAGGATACTACGGCTAATAGGGGTCCACCACCCCTCGTCGAGTTCTTGTAACATAGTCAATGTTTGCATAGAAGCTCTTTGCCTAACTATTGCCATCTTGTCTTTGAGAATGTGAGCATGGCATCGCATATTAATATAGTATAGTATTGTGAGATCTGAGAACACATGTGGGGGTAAGTGACCATACATTTGTGAATTGGTGATAATGATGGTGGTGGTTATAGTCGAAAGAGTGGAGATGGTAGCAGCGGGAGCTGCGAAGCGACATCAGCAAAGGGATGGTAGTGGAAAAAGAACTGCAGTGGTCATATAGTAGTGTATGTGAGTAAAAATTTGAGTTAGTAGAATGAAACTAATGTTCGTTTGATAACAACATGAAAAAGAAAAACATGTTCTTAGAGAACACAAAAAGAAAACTTTCAATTTAATTAATCATCAAAACTCTATTAATCTAATACAATAAAAAGAACTCCTTTAAATAGGAGAAACAAAGCTAGAATCCTAATTCAAAAAGGAAACTATTTCTTACTTAGAAAAGGAAAATAATAACTACTAGAATATTCTTACCACAGTAAGGAAATTAATAATAAGAAAACTTAATCAAAAAGGAAACTACTAATTCCAGAATTACTCTCGGACCGGGTATAAAAGCCTTGTTGAAAATATCACCACACAACAATCTATCTAAGTTCATCTAAGTTCATCAATCTGTCGGACTGGGTTACAATGGATGAACTTAGATAAATATCACCACATAACAAGAGCTTATTGAAAAAGTTGCAGTGGATTTTAGTATAAATTGTGTGGTGATATTTTTCAAAGATGTACTGCCGGACTGGGTATAAAAGCCATCAGAGGAACCTACCCCCACGACCAAAAAATCAATCTATCTTATTTCCAGAATTACTGTTCATTCACAATCTTTGCAATCTGTTTACCAACTCCATTGTTTCTAGGCCGATTTCATCCTACTCAATCGCATTTTAGGCTTGATCAGATTTCTACTACCCACATCAATAATGAATGAAGTTAAATAATATACATTGAATTTAATCAACACAATAATCTCAAAAAGAGTACAACCAACATGATAACAAAAGAATATTATGAAAATTTACATGCATTTAATGTATAAGTCCCTTACCTCAAAAGACCATAAAATACCACCATTCGGCACTTCAAAATTTATACTAAAATCCACTGCAACTTTCTAAAGCTCACGGCAATCCTGCTGTTCCACACTTTCTTATTCTTTTGCTAACCATACACTTCAAATACTTATATAGAAAAAAGTTAGAATTAGTAAAATTAAAACTTAAAAATAAAATCTCCAACCATTAAAATCCTTGCCACCTTGCTGTCAAAAATCAAAACTTATATTTTTTTTTTACCACTTTTAATAAAATAAAATACTTATTCAACACCCAATGGTCCACATATATCCCACATCAATATATATATATATATATAAGTTTATTTTTATCAATATAAAAATATGAAATATTACAAAAATAATTGAGAAAATGGGTTATAAGACTTCACTACGTAATATTTTACAACTCTAAGGACGAATTCATATTTAACAAAGATAAGTAGGACTAATTTGATTATTTAATTCTAAATTAAGGACGCTTTTGATAATATTGATTTATTTTAAGGATAATGAGAAATATTAATGTACAAAAATACCCCTAATATAAACCTTTAAGCATGTAATATAAACCTTTAAGTATCTTTACCCTCACTTCCCATACTTTTGCAGTATCCACTTTTATTTCTTCTACCTTCCCTGCCTTCCCTGCCTTCCAACACACCACCGCTGCACCACCACCACCACCACCACCACCATCCGACTCTCCGATCTTATCACCGAGAGGAGCGCCATTCTCATCATCATCTTCATATTTTTTTTTTCTGCAGGTGCAATTGTAAAATAGATGTAACTTTTGATCGAACCGTTGAATTGGACTGATTTTTGGATATATTATTTGGAAGACAAAGTTACAATAATTGCGTGGAAAATCATGTCGATTAGAGGTTGTTTTGCTATTGAAATCAACCAATTTCAACAGCCCTGTGGGATTTTGAAAAAAAAATCTGATCGCAACTCTTTTTTTTCTTTTTTTTTGATGAACCCTACGTTGATCCATATATATATACATAAATTGAGTGGATGTTGATCTCATCAATTTTGTTATTCTATGTTTTGTAATGGTGATAAAATCATTTTAATACATTCTGGTTGTTGTCATGTGTGTTGACAGTTGGTACTAAATGCATTTAGCACTTTCAGATTATTGTTTGGTTGTTGTCATGTGTGTTGACAGGTGGTGCTAAATGCATTTAGCACATTCAGATTACTTGTTACTTCTTGTTGAAAGGTGGGGTGCTAAATGGCTTTTAGTACCTTTAAAACTATTTTACATTTGCGAAATGTGGTGCTAAATTGCTTTTAGAACTATCATATTGCTTGTTAGTGTGTTGACCATTGGTGCTAAACAGATTTGGTGCTAAATCAGATTGCTGCTAAACAGATTTGGCACAATTGGTGCTAAAATAGATTTCTATTTAGCATCATTGGTGCTAAAACAGATTGGTGCTAAAATAGATTGGTGCTAAACAGATTTAGCACCAATTCTGACGAGACGTGGAATGTTATAAGGAAAGGGTATAAGTGTCTTTTTTGTTCAATATTCTTAATTTACACAGTTAATTTATAAGTGTCCTTTATAATTATGTTATTATTGGAATGAGCCCTTATGCCCAATTGTCACAACATAATTTTAATATAAATTTAGATTTTCAATGTTAAATCTTAGAATATAATTATAAAAAAAATGTAAGAAAAAAGTGTTATTTTTTGTAAAAAATGTTTGTTGGACTAAAACTGTTATCAATTTTTTGAAAGTCAAACATGAAATTAAAATTTTAAGATAATTTTTTTATTTATGTGTATACATATAATTTTTCAATTTATATGTATACTGACATTTTAGATAATTTTTTTATTTATGTGTATCTACTAAAACTAATGAAAATGGAGTCTTATCTTACCAAGTAAGTGTCACGTGTCGGATTTTTAGCAATAGAACATTTATATCCCATTTATATCTTATATTCTCTAGAGTAACAAAACTCAAACGGATAGAACAAATGGTCCAACATCCCTTGCTTGGCCCTTTGCATCTTCCTCCATCTCATTTCATCCATTATTTTTATTTCTCCAAATTCATTGTACACAACTCTTTGGATTCCAATTGTTCCAACACTTTAGGATTCTTCCTCTCCCATTTAGTATTACAAAGGAAGTAATATCCCCTCTCGTATTAATTGTTATAATAATTACCGTAATAATAACATACTTAATACACTCTTATTAATTATTTATTATAATAATTATTAGTATAGTAAAATCGAGAAAGTGTAATAATTATAATAATAAATCATTTTTATTAAGAAACCTTTATTTACTTATTTTTTAAGCTCTTTCATTTTCCATATTTTTATCCATGCTTAATAACTATTACATCTAATCTAATCTAATAGTATATATATAAAATGAGACGAGTGAGAAGAATTTATTGCATTAAATGTTAACAAGGCTCTTTAGCTGTCACATGTAATTATATTTATTGTATCATATTTATATATACTATTAGATTTTATATATATACTATTTATATCCATGTATATTTATATATACTATTTAGAGAAAGATTTTCACACTAAAGACAATGAATATTTTTTTTGTAAATAAAGGGCCTATTTTTTATTTTATTAATAATATGACATGTTTTTTTTTCATTATAAAATGACATCACAACCCTTAAAATAAACTAAAAAATACCAATATGCATTAAAATATGGATTGCAATATGAACTTTACAGTTTATATTTCACTGCAATATGAACTTTGTAGTCCATATTTTACTGCAATATGAACTTTGCAGTCCATATTTTTGGTGCAAAGTTCATATTGCAGTCCATATTTTACTGCAATGTGAACTTTGCAGTCCATATTTCTAGTGCAAAGTTCATATTGCAGTCCATATTTTACTGCAATATTCATATTTTTTGTGCAAATTTCATAAAGAGGCGGTAATTTAGGTAATATATAACATATTTTTATTAATTAAATGATATTTAAATTTATTCAAATACATTCATTTAAAATATAAAATAAAATAGGCCTCTTACACTAATTACCAATTAAAAATAGGCCCTTCATTCAAAAAAATATTATTCATTGGAGTTTTGGTAAAAATCAATGTGTAGTAAGACCTTCTACCTAATTTCTAGATTAGATTTTAACAAGCTTTTAATATTTTGTTTCTTTAAGATGAGTCTTGCACTAAATTTTTAAAACTATTGTTTCGTCACAGTCCTTCAATCACATTTTGTTGTTTTTATGAAACTCCTACAATTGAAAAGAATAGTTATATATCTTTAATTTAAAATTCATCTAATAAAAAAAGTAATTAAAAAGTAAAAATATCTATATAAATTTATAAATGCTCCCGTGCATCGCACGGATTAAAAAACTAGGACAGATAATTTTTAAATTTATATGTATACCGATATTTTGTGCTAGTATATGTTTGACTTTCAAAAAATTGATAATAGCTTTTTAGATAATTTATCTTTTTAGATTATTTATATGTATACCCACATTTTGTTCCACATCCATACCACATTTTTCTCCCAGAGTATAAACATTAATTATGCTTTAAATAAAAATAGTAATTTGAAATATTCTAAAAAAGTGAGACCGCAATACATAGGGAATATAATTTATGATTGAAAATTAAATTATCATTTTTCATAAAAGCGTTACAAGAATACAAATAATCTTCGGCCACGGGAGAGAGAAGGAAGGAAAAATGGATTCCCGTGGCTTAAACCTGGACGTGGGGCAGGCCCACTCCTTTTGACTAAAAATTAAAATTTAATTAATTTATTTTAAAAACAAGTAATGATACTAGAAATTAATCTAGAATAATTATCATATCTAATTTAATCTAGTCTAATATATATACAAGTCACACAAAAAATTACTTGGTTTTAGACCACTTCTTACAATCACTCCAAAAGCTAGCTTACTTTCTCTTCTCCACTACAAAGTCACTTCTACCACTTCCACTATTACACAAAGTAATTAACTAATTAAATACATTAATTAATAAGTTAATTAGTTAATAATTAAATTATATAAAAAAAAAGAAGAGAAAACCCACTCCCCCTTTTTTAAAGGAACACACACGTCTGAGTTATGGGAGAGTGATATTCATCTTCCTGTTTCTTTTATTTCAGTAATCAAGCAAATGATTATTCATTTGAAGACTGAGCACGATCAAGCCATATGGACTCTATCATCTGATGATACTTTTAGCACTAAATCTGCTTGGCTTATGTGTAGAATTCATCACTCTACTTCTTTGTTTGACCAGCTCCTCTGGCATCACCTTATTCCATTTACATGGTTTGTAATTACATGGAGAGGGCTTAGATATAAGCTTCTTGTTGATAGATGTCTCAAAGCCAAGGATGTTAGTTTGGCTTCAAAGTGCTATTGTTGCTTATCAAATTATGAGGAGTCTATTGATCATGTTTTTGCCTCAAGTTTCACTGCTAATCAAGTATGGTATCATTTCTTCAAACTTTTAGGCATACGGTTTACTACTCATCTATCATTCAGCAATGTGGTTCATACTTTCTTGCTTCAAAATTGAACTTGCCCTAATCATGTTGTTGTTACCTAGCTTGTTTATGTTGAATGCAATTATTTGGGACCTTTGGGTATGGAGGAATAAAGGCAAACATGAAGGCAGGCTATCTTTCCACTCTCATGTTATTTTGAATGTTACTTCTCATGTTAAAAATAGATTTGCTGGTATTAGAGGCAAGCACTCTTCCAAAGCCCTGAAGATATTCAATACTCTTAACATAACAGCCCTTCAGTCCGATGTAAGTAACTTCTATGTACTCAAGTGAAACAGACCTCCAACAGGTAGACTAAAGCTTAATTCAGATGGCAGCTCTAAGCGCAATCCTAGTCCAAGTGGAGGTGGCACTATTCTTAGAAATGACGTAGGTCAAGTGGTTTGGGCTATGGCTAATCACTATGGTTACACTACCAGCATATATGCATGGGCAAAAGCTCTTCTTTAGGGGCTTCAAAGATGCTTTCAATTAAACCAGGTGCTTGTGCAAATCATTCAAGGTAGGATCAAGACTTCATAGAGCTGCTACTACATCATAAAAGAGATCAAGTCTATTCTTCAACATTTTGATTTCAGTATTTCTCATGTGTTTAGAGAGTGCAATTTAGCAGCAAATTTTATGGCTAATAAGGGTTGTTTTGAGGGTAGGCTTATTGTTTATAATTCCACCTCTCTCATTCCTCCCCTTCTTGGCATAGTCAGGCTAGATAGACAAGGTTTACCATGTATCAAAGCTTATAAGTAATCTTACTTTCTATATAAAAAAAATCTTATCAAAAAAAGGAACATGCACGATTTCCTCTCTCATTTCCCTCCCTCACGCTAACCTCTCTCACCTTCTTAACTAGAAGATTTGCCCGTTCTTCATCTTCTTTGTTCGTCTTCATCCCAAGCTTCACTATCGGCTTCATTATCTCTCAGCTTCTGTCTTCAACATCACGAGCCAAGTAAGTTTCACATTTTGACCTATTTTGACATAATAATGGTTTCCTTGCATATCCTTGCATCTGCGTTCTTTGCATATTCAAAGATGGGGATGTGAATAATAGTGTTGTTAGTGGTACAAACCTGCTTTTTGGTGGAGAGAAGAACCTGATTCCCCCTCCCCCTTTTGACTGTGAGTGGGTTGTTTTGTTTCCTCTTTCCCTATCATAGACAAGGTTTGTTTCTATTTTATTTGATTTTTGATTCTTTTTTTTCAAATAAGTTTTTCTTTTTTTTTCTTTTCCAAGAATTTGTCCTTCTTGGGTTTTCTTTAAATTTTCTCTTTTTTCCTTTTAGGTTTCCTCCTTTTGGGTACTCTAGCACTCCAGAAAGTGTATCCGCCATATAAAAAGTGTCATAAAGTATATATATAAAAAGAATCTATCCCTTTTGGTTTTTTTTTTAATTTTCTCTTTTTTCCTTTGGGTACTCTAGCACTCCAAACAAAGTGTATCCGCTATATAAAAAGTGTCATAAAGTATACATATAAAGTGCTAGAGTACATTCATTTGGAGTGCTAGAGTATTCATTTTGAGTGTTAGTAGGCACACCGTTATTATATAGATAAATAAATAAATAAAAAGCACTTAAACAATAAGCATGTATATATATATATATTAAAAAATGGATTATAGTATACCAACAGTATCCCAGAGACCCAAATTAACAATATGTCCACTAACAATAACATTGGCATTAAAGTAATCAAAAAAAGTTGGTACATAATCCTGCCAACCAAACACAAAAAAAAAAATTCATAAATCCAAAAGGCACTTGAAAGAGAAAGAGAGATAAAATGAAAAGAAGCTACGGAATTAAAGAAAAGTAGTAGTACAATTCGAAAAGTGTTACTAGTGTAATATATAAGAAGGCAAGTCTTCCCCACAGCTCCATCTCTGATTTTGAGATTAAGAGCAATCTATTTCAGAGAATCTTTATTTCCCTCTCCATATGTATAGAAACATCAATTGGTGGTGAGTATAGAAAAAGTGAATGGGGGGACGGGTGGCAAAGAAAATTGGGACAATTTTCTTGGAGCTTTTTCTTAGGTAAGAAAGAAAGTAAATGAAATGACTTTAATTATGCCAATCTATCCCATACATATTAACATTTAACAATTACCCTAAAAAATTTAAGAACAGTTGTGATATTTGTAGTTAAACAAAGTATAAGTGAAATTTGTAATCAAACAAAGTGAAATTAAATTAGTAAAAGAAATGTAAAGCCTTACCTTTAGAGTAAGTTAAATTAGTAAAGATCGCACTATCTTTGAAAATGTCATGACTTGCCAAAAAAAAAAAAAAGAAGCCCTTACATCATATAAATAATCAACACTGCAGGTATAGGTTGTATTAAAAAAAAAAAAAGGAATCAAATTCGAGGAGGGTCTGGGTTTCGTGTTAAAAAAACCTAACCCAAACTAACCCTCTTCCATGTTTGACTTTAAAATTTTTCAAATAACTAATTTTAACATAGTCAATGGTTAAGAATATAAATGTTGTTTTACTTGTTTAGGTATTACAAATAATAAGTTATGCCAAAGATAGATACCTGAGCACGCTTCTAGCATTTCTGGTTGGAGGATCCAACTGTTTCATTTGAAACAAGAAAAAATTTGAAACAGAAAGTTAACTAAATGTAAGTACCAATTATTTCCATTCAATTCGTATTTTCCTATTTTTAAGAAAAGACTGTAATGATGAAAACAATTTAGAATTTACAAAACCATAGAATTCATTATACCACTCCTACCAACATGCAAAAAAGAAGCAAATGGTGAAGTATAGCCAAAGCCTTTTAGCTAGAAATTGAACAAAAACTAAATCATTTATGTTATTTCTTCAATTCTACATTAAATAGCTCCAAATATTATGTAACTTAATGTATAATTTGATGAGCAAAGGGGTTGGAAACGTTACCAAAAAAGGCTAAATGTAAGAAAGCCATATTCACAAATAGATTGGATTTAAAATTAGGCATATAGACTTGCACAAATAAATAATGGCCAACAATTACAAAAAAAGCTCGGTACTAAAGTTATTACAAACAAATTGAAAATTACATATTTGTAAATCTTTACTTCACTTGAAAGAGCATATGTTTGCTCATTTTTATGTAGACGGCTTAAAAGAAAAGCAAACGCAAGAGTATAAATTAAAGATAATAATGAGAAATGGTTATTACAATATAAAAGAAAAAATAAGTAACACACATGTGCAAGTAATACAATTAAATAAATTTTAGTGAACGTGAACAAGTCTAGTGGGAGATGGGGCTGGGCCTGAACAATGTCAAATTCAAGATAGTGCCTTATTTGTGTTATATCTAGTAATTACGTCTAACCTCGCTCACTTTGTATTCTAGATAGTGTCTTACTTGTCAAACAGTTTATTCTTTAATAAAAATAACAATATTTCACGCATATGAACTCTTTCTATCAAAAAATACGATAACCAAAGCTTAATTGCAGTAGCCAATTTTAATGGTTCCATACAGAGGAGAAGAACCAACAAAGAAGGATTTTGTTAAATGCACAGTGAAAGATAAAAGTCCTTATATAACTAAACAAAGAATATAATTTGAAGTTAACTTCAATGTTACCTTAAATTAATATTTGAGATCAAATCCCCTGGCTTTGCAAGCTGAAGTTAATTGCTAGTAGTTAAAAACATTGGAAACTTGCACATTAAATACTCTAATTTTTAAGTGGAAAAACGCTTCAATTCTGTTTGCCTCACCAACTAATGGAGACTTAACTATGTTATCATATGTTATCCTTCATTTGTATAGGGTAGAAAAATATGCCCCGTATCTAATTCTTTATATAAGGCAAAAAAAATAAAAGATTCAATTTCAGAATTTCCTTACATTTCATAGTCATTTTCTTATTGACAAATAACTTTCTACTGTAGTAACAGAACTTCGATTTCTCCTAGGAAATTATCTTAATAAGTTGTTAGAATCCTAAGCACGCATGTTTTTATAAAGCTTTCCACTTTTCTTAAAACTTAATTACCTTACTTACCTTACTCTATACATTAAACTCTTGATGCATGTTAAAATTGGCTAATTGTTATTGTTTTATGTTATTAGATATGACGAAGAGCAATCCAATGACAACCTCGGAGAGGCAACGAAAAGTAAAGTTTGCTGCTATTACTATAGCTAAGGTACATTATGGGTAACTAAGGAGGAAGGTTGATCCATCAAATGCATCAGAGTCGGGGAGTCACTACAAGAAAAAAAAGGCTTATTATGTCATCTTTTAAGTGACATTTGTCGTTATTTATGTCATTTTTTTATGACTCAAAAAGCGACATAATTGAGAGTGTCATATATGTTCGTAAAACCGACATAAATGTAACCTTAATTATGATGATCCCACACAAAAGCGTCGTATTTTTTTAAAATATTATTATATTATATATCATACGTTTTACACAAACTAAAAAATATTTTTTATTATTTCTTAATTACTTTTTCTTTGCTTTTCTTTCTTACTTTTTTTTTAAACAATTGATTATCCATTTTTTAAGTGTTACGGAGGAAATTCAAACCATGGTGCCTAGTGTGGTAACACTGGTGTTCTACCAGTTAGGCTAAGATGCGTATATGATATAATTCTATCTTTAAAATATAACGTGTATCATTCCGTTATATAATTTAACAAATATACCTCCGCCGTTATATGTAAACATATAAAACCAATCCTTTATATTCCCAACGTCCACAAACCTCACATCTAGTAACAAAAAATCTATCTAATTTCTACAAAAACCTCTCAAAATCACTAACCTAAGTAAAATATTGCATATCTTTGTGGAGATTCAGTGTCTTCCATTTATGTTAAACATTGTTGTAATTTGGGTTTTTGATATTTTATTATGGTTTTAGGAAAACTCTAAAATGTTTAGGACTTCAAAAGGTTGCACACGCTTTTCAGATTTAGCATAGAAATTAAAAATGAGTTTTATTATGTCGTTTTCTTGAATGACCATCATATATATATTGTTACAAGTAAATAAGTTCCCTTAAAATCAACATAGTTAGTCCTTATTAATGTCGATTATTGTAAAACTGCCATAATATACTATATAATTTTAAAAAGTGTCATAAGGCGCATGAATTATAATAATTTTATTGTGCCTCTGTACTTAATAATTTTCATATATTGTTGTAAGTAAATGTCACTTAAAAACTAACATAATTATTCATTATTTGTGTCGGTTTCAACTGAACTGACATAATAGCTATATACTCTTAAAAAATGACATAAATGTTTAACCTTTTATGTTATTCTTGACTTGACCGACATATTTTAAATAATAAAAGCGACATATTAGGCTTTTTTTCTTGTAGTGATTGCTGAACAAAGTCAATCTCTTTGGGTTGAGAAAGAGGAGCCAGCCAAGCTGTCCCCAGAATTAGAAGAAGTGACTCCGTAACTCTACAAAGGTCGCAGCGAATGTCCAAGCTCTGGCGGCGGTGTTTCTCATCCCGAAGATGATATAGGTCAAGTTGATAAATTGGTACTTACCAATGAAGGTCCATGCCCGGGTGATAGTCCTAGCAGTGGCGGCGGTGTTCCCTCGATCGAAGACGATAGAGGTCCAGTTGATAAATCGGTTCTTACTAGCTTTGAGAGCCACGTGGCGTATGCAATATGGAATCGCTCGAAGGTATTTCGTTATTAGGATTGTTTATTATACCTTCATTTTAATTGTTTATTGATTATATATACTTTCATTTCAATTTTTTGTTGACTACTATTTCGATCCCATTATTTATTTTAATGTAGGATCAACGTGAAAAATTGATCATAATTAGCCATTGGCACAAGCTAAAGGAATGGAAATTGTCTAACGAGGTAGAGGGTACAGGGTGTATAGATGCATGTTAAAGCCTTTGGATTATACAATTTGATTCAGTACTCGTATTGCTATATTTATTACGTTGCCGTATCGGCCTTTATGGAGCGATAG
The DNA here is from genome assembly GCA_021464415.1 of Lonicera japonica. Lineage (NCBI taxonomy): Eukaryota > Viridiplantae > Streptophyta > Magnoliopsida > Dipsacales > Caprifoliaceae > Lonicera > Lonicera japonica. Next base: position 47,055,686 of record CM038464.1, read on the forward strand.
CATCTAGAGACAAATACTTTTCACTTGTCATTTAGGAAAATGACAATAACTTTGGATGATATACGACATATCCTAGGGGTTCGGGTGGAGGGAAATCCTTTATACAACAAGGATAGAGGAAGAGAGATAGAACCAGAAGTGGCAATTACATTGGTGAAACATTTGTTGGGTATTAGTGTTCGCGATGTAAGGATGGAAACACCAAAGTCATATTCGATCAAGCTTGGTTGGGTAAATCAACATTGTATGGGTAGAGCTACTAAAGAATTAACTCCATGCTAGTACAAAAGACTCTCTATGTTGGAACCACGTATGTGTAAGGTAATAAACACATTTAGGAAAATGCTCCCAATCTTTCCTGAATCGTTCCCATCATTCAAAGAACTCTGTTTGTGATGTTGCCTGAATCAAATTACTCCAACCTTGAATGAAGTTCTTCCAAATAGGGCCATTCTTAAAATATGATTTGCAATGTTGTTCCACATTTCTTGAAATATGGAATGTACACTGTAGGTCGAAAAATACCTTAGAGGGGGAGGGGGGTGAATAGGGTTTTTAAAACTAAATCAAATTTTTGAAAAAGTTTCAAAAAGATTTAAAGTTTATATCAAGCAATCAAGCAAGCAATCTCAATCATACATAATAATATAGCAATGAATAAATGAGCTAGAGATAGAAAGATTGAACCGATTGAAGTTGAAGACTTTTTGCCACACGGTTCGATTTGTTAGACCTTGCGTGGATAGTTCCCCGAGAATTTCCACTTATGCCGATCTTCTTCCGGGTGAAGATCAAATCTCTACAAGTGTATCATTCTCACACACTTTACAAATGTTAATTTCTCATAACACTCACACAAGAACAACCTCTTGCTAATTTTAGAGATAAACATCTCTTAATGTCTGAAGCATAAGATTTTGGTGACAAACACCAATGTACAATAGTTCTAAAGTGTTTGAAGATTACAAAATAAGCTCACACTAAGAGATATCAAATTCGATCATACTTTGAAGCTCAAAACAATAATGATTAATCAAAATAATGTTCTTGAATATTTGAGTATTGAGTATAAATGAAGAGAATGAAGTTAGAATGATTTAAGAGTGTTTAAATAAGTCTTAGATAGTGCATATATAGTCTAAGACATCAAATGGCCGTTTAGAGGGAGTTGGTGAAGGTTTGGTGCTAAAAATAGCAAAAAGTTAGATCTCCAACGGCTAGTTTCTGGGCCATCAGTCGACTGAGCCATGCCCATCAGTCGATTGATGGTCCCCACTGGTTTGCTGCCAAAAAGTCCAAAATTCATTTTTTTTTATACTTTTGCAAATTAGCTCAAAAATTAATTTTCAAGCTTGGGGAATGTCAAGTATAGGTTCTTAAGACACCTATATACGGGAGAGCTGAAAATAGGGTCAATTGAATTTAAAATAAATTTATTTCAAAAATGGTTTTTGCTAGAAAGAAGTTTTTAAAGAATCTTAATTCAAACTATGATTTGATCAATCTATCAAATAAGAAACTTTACACATATTCTAAAGTTGTCACTCAAATATTGAATAAACGAGTCTTTGATTACTTTAGGAAGTTTCTTCAATTCTTCATTTGCTTTGGTCTTTGATCCTCATTCATTTGTAATGATGAATGGGCTTTGATCAAGTTGTGGTGTGTGGTGTAAGACATAAGATATTTGCAAACTTTGTAAAAAAATGATCTCGGTCCCGGCTTGTCGGTTTTGTCCACGTATGGTCAAATAGTTATGGATATTACTTAAAACATCAACTTAGTTAAATTACTTATGATTAATGTTATTGTTATTATTAAAACAAGATTAATGACTTTTAGGTCAATATACACAACATGTGGTGGGCTTTGGGAAAAATTATGTGGATAGCTTTAATGACTGCACACTCTTTATTCGTAACAAACACGCTTGGTATATCGTTAATAATAACTTCAACTTTGAAAAGGCCCATTTGTAATTATCCTCCAATTCTCTATGCAAAAAACAATGCACAATTGAGAACGTCCTAGCAGTTGATGTCATTCCCACCATAGCAAACAATGGCATTTTATAGCGATTTGTCTTGTAAATGCAATCAAGAAGCACCACGGAAGGGAAACATTTGGCTAATAAAATACTTTCAGGGTGGGTCCAAAAGAGGTCTAATACCTTATCGGTTGTTTTGTCCTTCCTATGCCAATCCACATTGTGCTTCTCCACTAAAACCTTCATTAATTATTGCATAGCGTTCATTCCTTCCATTTCATAAGTTCTCAAATTGGCCTTTGCATTGTAAATGGTCTTCATTGTGGAGGCGTTCTCTTTGTTACAACGCTTAAGTGCATTTAGAATATCTCTTAGTTTTATTCCAGCAAGGGTCATGTCCAGGATAACTTTCCTTTCTTCTTGGCTCAATTTTCTGGCATACGAATGACCAACTAAACTATGGGGCAACTCATGGTTATGAACACCGCAGCGCACTTTTAGCCTCCACTTATCTCCATCAATATTCACACCACGGAGTGAGAATGGACAGTTGCATTTTTTTGTAGCACTTTTTCTCTTCTTTGCAATATTCTTGGTACGAGTTACCCCTCCTCTTTCGCACCTTAAATATAGCCTTGGACACCTCCTCACAGCACCACCCCCTTGGTCGAATTTCGTAGTTACAACTATAGTTCTTATCCATCTTCTTTGACTTTGACACGAATCAACCAAACTATAGCGAGAAGGAAATACCTAGACAAATAAACATTATACACAACAAATTAATAATATATTATACTACTTAAGGAAATTCGTATTAAGAAAATCATTTAGGGCATTGCAATCAAGTTATAAAGTAAACTTACTTCGTTTGTTACAAAGATAGTAGTAACATCAATTTTTATAACTTTATCATTATCCGGATTATGGTCGGCAATGGAAAAGAAGAGGGGCTGGTCACCGCCGTTGAAATTATGGTCACCACAATAAATTGCATCTACAACCATCGTATCCTTTAAAGATTGGTTGTCCCCAATATCGAGATTGAGAGGTTTGCTTCAAATTGACAAAAGTCAATTTCTTCGAAATATTGGCCAAAGTCAGTTTCTTCAAGACAATATACATCCTGAAATAATGGAATTACTTGAAGATTAATTTATTAACTGATTACAACTCTTATAATACTAAATTACCAAACATTTTTTCGAGTTAATGAATACCCATAAACAAATTGGTCCTGCTCGCTACATGTCTGGTGATTATACCTCTCATACTCACTTATCATGGAGCGAGTTACAGGTTATGACTGTTTACTGGTGTCCAGTGAGTGGACATGACAACAAAATTTCCTTCTTTCGCTATATTTCCAACAAATTAACTACTATAATTCACTCCATGTCAGGCGACTGTTACCTTATTTCCAGTTATGTATACCCTGTTCAATATTTAAAGTGTTGTGTATGTATTCATTGCTTAAATATGAAAAAAAGAAACACAATGACATACAAAGCACTAAGCATACCTCTCATTCATCACCATTTTCTTGTATATCACTTTTAGGTTCTTCAATATCTTTCCTCTTAAACTCTATATCACATTTAGGTTCTTCACTACTATTCATGGGTTTATGGTATCTTGCTTGCTTTCACAAAGTGTTGCTTTAGTGCTTGATTTTCTTTAATCAATGGAAGTTTTTGTGCATTTCAATCAAGAAGAAGAGAATGAAAAGGGAGTGCAACGACTTGCAACGAGTTTATCAATTGGAGGGGAAATCAAAATGGGATAGCATTTAATTCTATTTGAATTTGACAAAGTAATTATAAGTTAATATAATATATAATTAATAAGGTTAATTTTAACTCTAGGTAAATAACCATTGGGTAAAAATATAAATAAGTGGCATGCAAATAGACATTTAAAGCATTTTTAACATTTTAATATTACTAAATAATTTTTGATGTGCGAATAGCGTCCACCAAAAATAAAGCTTTATCTTTTAACTTGAGAACGACACCTATCAATATTTATTATTTTATTTAATTTCCATTTTATTATTCATCATTTGTCACTTCATTGTTGGATAGGTTTATGTACTAATTATCACCCTTCATTAATTGCGCGCACCTTAATTCCTCCTCATTATTGTCTTTTGCAATCCATTACCTTTCATTTCATTTCCCCCCCTTTTTTTCCTTAGCCAGTAAAGTGTTGTTTTAATACAAGTTTCCATTTGATTTTTTTTTAAAGCGGATTTGATATTAATTGCTCTTTAATTCATTTTCATTATTATCTTTGGCAATGTTACCTTCTATTTCATTATATGTTGTATAGGAATAATCATTACTTTAATATTACTAATACCATGGAACAAGTTCGCCACGTCTTGACATGCATTGTTGTAATAATTATTGATACTAATTAAGGTTTTTTTTTTTTTTCCAATTTTTGTTCTATTAGGCTTCTATTCTTTTCTATACTTTTCCCCGTTTTCATCAAACTTTCTGGTGCAGGGCGTATATTTACTTTACTTTTTATTATTTAATATTGGCGTATCTCTCTATGATTTTTCGAAACGGCTGACCAGATCATAATATCCAGCACCCATTAAGATTTAATCTAAAAGTTTTGAGTTTTTTTCTTGGATATGTTTGTCTCTTAGATGCCTCATACTTTGGTTTGCAAAAGTAGTTTTTGAGTTTGAAGTTTCTCGGTACAATGAAATTCTGATTGATTTTGATCATAATTTACACCTTTATTATCCACGTTCTTCTTATAAACTTGACGCAACCTATGTTTTCTTTCTACGCCAGATCTAAAGGTTTCAAATTTTAATGATTTTTTATAATTATATTTAAAATATTTTTTTTATAGTTTTTGTTTTGTTTGTAGTTTGAACAGCATACAAGCTTGATATCAAAGAATTCATCAAAGTGCATAATAACCATTCGATGAAATGCTACAGAGAAGATATAAACTTATAGAAAGGTAATTTATCTTATGTTTTCACTCCACAGTTGTACATGTAATTATTTTATTTTTTGTTATCGAAAAATAAATAAAAAAGGCAAAAAGGAATTTGACAAAGAATGTACTTATTATAATGTACGTCAATTGATGGACTCGAGGAACATGTTTGAAATTAGCTTTTTATTGATAATTGCAATAGCTTAGGGCATACGCTAGACAGGGTATGGTTTAAAGCACCTCCATTCAAGAGATAATATATTAGATACATTGATAATGGAGGTGACTAAAAGGTGTATGAAATTGAAAGGCAAGTAAAATATGGTATTCAAGCTTGGTGTAAGTTTGCATGGTTATTTTTAAGGTTTATGTTCCACTTTCCCTGATTATTTAATTTGTCTATTTCAATATCTTGATTTGGGTTTTGCATGCCAGCCATTCTTTTGTAGGATCCACATTTTTACAACCTTAAATCTCCTGCTATATATAAAAGCATTAGTTTCAGGTATCTTGCTTTCTCCCCCACATGTTGATTGCATGCCTAAATGAGTTTACCCAAACTTATCTCACAGCCACATGCACACTCAAACATTAGTTAAAAAAAATAAATTAGGAAGATTCTTAACCATAAAATCAAAGTGAAAGTTATCTAACATAATACAATTCATAATCTGCCTTAGTTAATTTTAGGATCAACTGTATTTCTTTTAGAAGACGGCCTACTGCCACTCGGACTCGAACCGAAATGCTCTAGCACTACTTCGTAAGGGCAACCTGTTTACCGATTTCACCGTAGCGGTTTAAAAGTTCTTAAGTTTTAAATTTTCAACCACGAAAAGGTTGGAAAACCAATGAAGAGATAAAAATAAGAATTGCTTCAATAGTTCTCATGGAAATTTCCAATTTTGGGTATGTAATTTCTATTATATATATATATATATATATTATTATTATTATATATGCTTAAGAGATTGTGATCCTTCTTTTTTTGTAATTCTTTTCCATGTTATCTTGATATTCCTTTGAAAGACAATTTGAGTCAATGTTATGTGACTGTAGTGGCAGAGCTAGCACTTGACGTTTCTATGGCTGAAAGGTTAACTTTGACGTATAACTATAATCACTCCCCTTTGATATTCTAGCATTTCAAAAAAGTGTCATCATAAATTATAGAATGCATAAATTTGAAGTGCTAAAGTACCACAATAGAAATCATCGAGATAACCCAATAAGGTGTATATATAGTTTGATCCGCAAATGGAAACCTCTTCACGATTGTAGAATTTGTGATTTATATCATCCTCACTTTTGGTTTTGATCCTTAGCAATCTTTGTTGCTGATCATATATGTATGCCTGATTTTATTTGCAGTACGTATTGCAACACGAAACATTCTTATTGGCCAATCTAACATCTGGACTGGTCAACAAATTGCGCATATTGTGTTATGTGCTTTTGTGTATATATACAAACCCATGTTTTAACCATATTTATTTTATTTTTCAATATAGGATATTTGTGCCTATTTTCAGGGTTGTGAAGTCCAGAGATATGATCTATATGAATTCTTGAATTGTTATTGTTAAGGTCCCAACTTTATTCTTTATGAATTATTGCATTGGATTATTATGTATAAAAAAGAAGAAAAGAAAAGTTTATTTAAATTATTGCACACGATTATTACATTTTATTTCACATTTTGCTTACATTTGCATGTATTTTTTAGCTGCACTTTAGGAAAAACTTTTTTCTCTAAAAGATCCGTATTTGGTGCAATGGTAGTTTACATGCCTAACAAAATACAAAATTGGGGTATTAAACCATGCTCTTTTAGTGAGAAGTTAGTAGGTTTGGACTCGGTTATGTTAATACTTTTCCAAAAAGAATATTATCTTTCTTCTTTTGTTTCATATTTTTATTGAACTCCCCTACTAACTAATTGTAGCTTTGGTATCTACTCCTACGATCAATAATGATATTGTGTTTTTCATCTTTCTTTTTTAATAAGACTTCAAGAGGATTATATGATGAGGAATACTTAATACTTTCTTTAATATTATATTTGTTATCTTCAATTGGTATTAACTTTTCTGTAATAGCTATTATTAAATAAATTTATATCGCATGAGTTTACAACTAGTACTATACTATTATATATATTAAAATGGAGGAAGTTTCCTCCCTTTTGACAGTCTCAATTATTAACTCCATTTTGCTATAATTAGGGGTTTTTTGTATTTAACCCATCATTTTTGAATTGTTTTACATTTAACCCACTTTTTTTTGTAATTAGTTGTTAGCCCAAACTATTGGATAATTATGGTTCTATTTTTTATTTAATTAATTTAGTTATTTTTAAGTCATTTATAGTTTTTCCAATGTTGCCCTTTTTACTAATTTTTTGAAAAAAAAAATGATAACTTAAAACAATTTCAAATTAGATTGAGTTAGTTATTAGGATTACAAAAATTTTGAAATTTAAATAAAGAAAAACTAAAATCCAAATTAATATCGTTTATCTAAAGTAAAAACTTTACTTTTAGTCATATTGCGCATGAAAAAAATACTATTGCCGGTGTCATATTTAGAATAATAATTTTCTATATAGTCATAATATGCATTTCATATCTAAATATAATATGTCTGTTATCTCTATATATCAGAATTTGATATCACTAGTATATAAAACATGTGAAACAGTCATAATATGACATATTGTGTGAAACAGTCATATTATCACATGTGATAAACATATTAAGTATTTGATATCTTTTAAAAAGTGTATGTGAAAAATATATTAAGTATTTCATGTCTTTTAAAAAGTAAGAACTTAAAGTAATATACCTTGTAAATCATGTCCAACAAAGGGGGTTTCCAGTGGTGGGAGCAACAGATGGTGGTGGTAATGACCTCATGATAAGTAAGAGCATATTTGAGTGGTTGCGCATGATCATATTCAAGGGAAGACATTCATAATATTTTCGGGGGTCAAATGATGGATTGGGAGAAAATGCACTACTAAGCTTACCAAGCATCCAATGTTTTGGGGTTTTGAGCCTCTTCAAATATTTATAAATCAAACCGCTTGTCATATTGTATTGATGGGAGAAAGATCAAAACTTTCTCTAAAAGTTATGTCCCTCTCTAACTGCTACATATTCTGAAGGAGGGCGGGACTCATACATTTCATGCATACGTTTCACCTATTTTTTAGTTGATAAATTTCAATGATTAAGATGAGTACAGATAAGTAACAAACCTAATCATTTACTAAGAGCAATTAGGTCAATTAGCCATATAATTATTAGATAAATTAAAAATAAATGTATTTTCTCAACTTGGGCTAAATACAAAATATTGTGCTATTCACTAATTCTAAAACGGGGTGGGTCTGAGTAAACAAACCCTTAAAATTTTGGGTTAAATACTAATTTGCTATTTTAATTACCCCCTGCCTCTTTGCTTAATTATAGCCACGATGCCGCTATTGCATTGACGATTTCCAGTATTTGTCTTTTCTCTCATTCATTCTTTATGTTCATCTTCTTATCTCTATTCACAATCATGACTTTTATAGTCCGTTTGATAACATGGAAAAGGAAAATAAAAACAATTAATTTTTGTGATAAGTTAGAAAATAAGTTGATACATGAGCTTATTTTTCATGTTGTTATCAAATGAAGCTTTTTAGTGTCTTATTTTATGTCTACACAATGGAATTCATTTTGAAAAGGCATGAGAATCCACTGAGCATCTGGGGTTTCAACATCTAATGCAAAATCAGCTCTTTATTGTATTTGCCTAACAGTAGACAATTCATTAATCGGATAAAATAGGTAAAGACACTAAAAAATTTGTATTAGACTAAAGGTATTCTTATATGGTGTTTTTAAAATGCCTCTAAGACTAGAACACTCTTTAGATTATGAAATTGAAGTGATAAAAAAATAAAAGAAAAAACGAATATGACCTTGGCAATAACTTTTATGAAATTGACATTTTTATTCATCGTAAGTATTTTTTTTTTTGGGGGGGGGGGGGGGGGGGGGGGGGGGGGGGGGGGGGTTGCAAATTATACTGAGCATAACTTGCATGATTGTTATCACATTCTTGTATCAAACTTACATTTAGTAGAATTTAATTATTTATCTTCCATGGGGATAATTTTGAGGGCCAACAGTACTTGGTTGATTGAAATTTTTGCTCCCTGGCCTGACTCCCTATACTAATTGGAAGTTTCGCTAATACCTGCAACCATTAAAACATTTTGTTTTGTTCGATAGTGTAATTAATCTCATGATCTCCCCTGCAGGGCAATGTTATATAACTAGCTCAATTAAGAGTACGTTATCAGAAATACAATTTCTTTCATGAAGCTGCTAATTTCATCTTGGAAACAGTACGAAAGTTTACGATCTAATTAATTTAATTCGATTTGTCACCATGTACGTCTATAATTCATATGCATAGCTGAAATGATTTGAAGTGATGATAATCAAAATAATAATCAATATGCATAGCTGAAATGAATTGAAGTGATGATAATCAAAATAAATTTTCTTAGTGTAATAGTTGAGTTTTTAACGATAAGGATAATGTCAGGCCCTCTGGCTATATGGATTTCCACTTTGATATCAGTGTTTATAACATATTACTTATTTTCTGTTTCAAAAATGTGTGATAATATTTGGGTCTTTTTTTTTTTTTTTGCGGGCATTCTTGCTGATACTTTTCTCCAAATTGGGGGATAAAACCTTTTCTACTGCAGTAACGCAGATTGATCAGATTAACAGTTTCTTGAGTCTCTTCATTCTATGTTTAAATCATATATACATCCTAAATTTATTGGGAAAAATGCATTTTATATGTACATATTATGCCTTTTGAATTGTTATATACTCTTACCCTTTAAATCTTAATTGATTTCCTGTTTTGTATCTGCCAATTTTATTGTTTCCATTGTTGACGCATTCTGGCCACAGACGATGACATCTGGCAAGTTATTGGGACCCTACTATTAAGTACGTATTCTTTTTGCGTATGTTTTCGTCACAAGATTGAAATTTTAATTCTAGCAATCCAATATTATCATGGTTCATTTCTAGATTAGTACAAACACTGATTACATTTTCATTTATATATAATTCACTCTCTCACCCAACATAAATTATATATGCATGTAATGAATGGACATGCATAGTCTTAGGTTGGTCTGCTACACTAATCTTCATTGTTAAAGAGATGGATAAAGAATTGTAAATCGCCCACTTGGATTTCACGAGTTTTGCTATATGCATTTTATCATTTTATTTGCTACCAATTTAGATTCTTTATTTATGGCGTATCGTTCTTCACTGCCTTTAGGTACGGAAAAATAAATAAATCAGATTCTGTGCATTTTAGCATTGTATAGACATTTTAAAAAGGTGGATGATATTTAGATCCATTTAATTTTATGAGTTTTTAGTTATATTTTCCCTCTTTTAGGTAATGTTTTGAATATTCATGTGCATCACGCTGGATTTTTGCTATTTGTTTCATCATTTTGCTTGCGTTTGTATGTGTTTTTAACTTGAGCATCTCTAAGATGATATATGCTATGTTGCATTCGTACACCATCTTTCTGCTACTTAAAACACCTTCGCTATTGTAACATATATATAGAATACATACACGTGAGTGTGAGTGTATGTGTGTATATATATATATATACTTTTGGTGCAAAAGAGGGTCTATAAGTATATAATTATACAAAACTTTCCTAACAGAGGAGGGTAAATACATCATGAAATCAAACTAATCCTAACTCATTACGAGTTACATGATCAAGCATTGTCAGAGAGTGAGCTGTACTATTACATTGACGAGGCACATAATTTATACATGAGCTCCACACTTTTGTTTGAAGTTTTTTGCATTCTAGGATAGTGGAAGATGAGTGTGAGTTTCCTCCGGAAAGCCACAAAACAAATTCACCATTTGAGAGGAATCCGTTTCGACAAGGACCCGAGCTAGGTTACAACTGGTCACCAAGGCTTGCAAACCTTCCTTTAACGCCCATGGTTCTGCAAATAGGGGATCACCAGTAGTGCATTTACCTGTAAATATTTATTGCATTGAAATTGAACGAGATTATTTTAAGGAAGTTCAGTCTTATTTGGCATAGTAGTCTGTGTATTTCAATACTTTTGCTCCATGTTTTTTCAAGACACTTTTCTTTTCCTTTGTTTTCATAAGAAAAAAGTGGTTTTAAGTACATTTTCCATAATTGTATTCAAGTTAAGAATACTTTATTATTCTAAACTAGATAGAGGATTTTATCTACAATTTGTTTTAACCACAAGGACAATTTTCAAATATTTGTTCACTAAGAGGATACACCATTTTTTTTGAATGGTCAATTACACCATTATTACAATATTTTATTTATTTGTTACCATTGGTGATTGTTAACTTCACTAACTACTTCCGCCACCACCGCCCACTGGACCTCTAGCGGCCACTCCTGGGCTTCGGTGACCGTTGTTGTACTTTCAACAAGGACATGGGAGTTCCGGCGAGAATTTTTATATAGTGCATAAACAAATTTGCACTCAAATTTAAGTTTTTAATTACTTGCAGATTTATTGCAAAAATAAATAGAAAATAGTAATAAAGGACGATACATAAATGGTGTTTTTAATAAAGGACACTCGTTTGAATTCAATAGTTTGCAGGACAACTTTTTAATTAAGGACAAAATATTAATTATTTTCTTATTTCAATTAATTAAGTTGAATTATAGAACTACCCTTCTTAAAGATGAATATAAAAGATAAATATAAGAAAGCAAATATACAATTAAATTAGAATTAACTCAATAATAATAAATTCAAACTAATTTAGATATATACGAGTCGTCTTCATCAATTAAACTGAAAGTCAAGCATATTCCAACAAACTCTTTGACAATGTAAGTTCCTGAAAGAAGGGATAGAGTGGCACGATTATTGTTGTAGGCCAATTCATGGTCGCGTCTACCACAACCACAAGGATCGGTTTGTAATTGGAAAGGATAGCTGATATTGATGAGGCTTCCATAAGAAGAATGGAGGCGGTGCTCTTTTTTTGCAGTTGAAGTTTTAATGTGTAGAGCAATCATAACAACAAAAAAAGGTCAACTTTTGCTCTTAACATTATAGCGAGCTTGTGATTTTTTATAATTTTCTAGTTATGGATGAAATTTAATGTGTTTATAACCCTAAGTCAATGAAGTCTTCATTCAAAAACAACAAACAAAGAAGTCCAAAAGAAAAATGGCTTTGAAGAAATTTCATTTACCCTTTCTGCAATCATTAATTTATATAAGTCATCTAAATAGTCCAAGGTCAATTTTATCTCATTTAGGCCCACCCATTTTCGTCATCCTGTTTGATTTCTCTTGGTAAAAAAACTTTTGATTCTCTAAAATTCGATTGCAAGATTAAGCCTTTCATTGTGATTCAATCAAAAATCAATGATTCTCTCTCTACTACAATACTTCTTGTTACTAATAATAGCACTCATTTTAGGCCTTGGAACTGCAACATCCATGAGTGCAACTGTGCAAGGTTTCCAAATGCGGGATTAGCCGTCTGATACTTTTTAAGCTTGATGCATGCCGTGCTGCGATCATAAATAAGAAATTAGATATTGATGTTGGTGAGTTTGGCTACAAACTTGATCAAAGAATGTGATGAGGGCTTTGCAGGTAACATTGTTAGCTGATTTTGGAGTTTTATGTCATTAATTAATAAAAACCTAAGCTAGCAAAATTCTGGATATTTAACCGACTTTATTTGTTGAAATGGATTATAAACTTCGAAAATGTAAAATATTCTTTTACACATCAACTTGTGAAGAATGGATTATGTTGACTCGTGGTGATTATGTTCTACCATAATGAATTTGTTTCAATACATGTTATATATTAGGTGCAATGCTCGTCTTTGTTTTATATTATGTCTGCCAAAAAATAAAAAGAAAATAAAAATAAAGTAACTTAATATGTCTTCTAGAAAATTGAAGAAAATATGTAACTTAATATGTCTAACAGAAAATTGAAAAAATGTAACTTAATAAGTCTAACAAAAAATTGAAAAGATTGCAGCTTAATATGTCTGGCAAAAAAAGATATTAAAAGAAAGGAATTTAATATGTCTACTTGCTATTATGGGAGAATTGTGGTTAGACATATTTGTAGATTCCGTCTCATTTTATATCTGGTTAGTTTGAAACATTTACATCCTTGATTTTTTTTTTGAATAATTCTTGTGTTTATCTTTTTGTTTGAATTTCTTGTGATATGTGTTTAAATTGGTTTGAATTTAATTTAATTGATTTAATTCTAAATTTAATTGTATATTTATTTTCCCGTGTTTATCTTTAAGAAGGCTAGTATTGGAATTTAACTTAATTTATTGAAATAATATAATTATTAATATTTTGTCCTTAATTAAAAAGTTGTCCTCTAAACTAATTAATTCAAACGAATGTCCTTTAATAAAAAGAGCGTGTAATATATGTCCTTTAAAAAAAAGCCCCAAAATAAATTTGTACAAAAATTTATATCTTAATTTTTCTACTGATTTGGTGCAAAAATATATTTGCACTAAAGTTCATAATATTAGTTGTTTGTGGATTTGGTATAAAAACAGTTTTTGCATAAAAAATATATCATGAGTTGTTTGAGAATTTAGTGTAAAAATAAATTTGCACTAAAATATGTATCATTTGTTGCTTGCGAATTTAGTGCAAAAACGGATTTGCACTAAAATATGTATTATTAGTTGAATGCGAATTTAGTGCAAAAACATATTTGTACTAGAAATATATCATGAGTTGTTTGAGAATTTAGTGAAAAAATATATTTGCACTAAAATATGTATCATTTGTTATTTGCGGATTTAATGTAAAAATAGATTTGCTCTAAAATATGTATCATTAGTCACAATTGATTTAGTGCAAAAATAGATTTGCAATATTTATGTCGGAGCTCCGATGAGGTCATAACACTCCAGTAATAGTTGCTGGAGGCAGACAATGGTGGTGGTGGCGACTAATTTATTTTTAAGAAAAAATAAAAGAGATGGATGAAGAGCATTTTTGGTAAAAAATGATTATCCTTATTTTAAAATAAAAATGTAAGGTATTCTTCCTTATAGAGGAAACCCTTTTAAACCATTGGCTCTTTTCATAATACCCTCTCTTTTTTCTTTCTTTCTTTTTTTTTATCTTATCTAATTAGTCATTATTTTGTCTTTTTTATAGAGTACGCTGAAGGACGTAAGTGATTTCAAAGCCGTTTTGGCGTTTTCCATCTATATACTTAAGAGCATTTTTAATAATTGTGTAAATATTAAGGTGTAAAAATCTAATGTGTTAATCTATTTTTACATAAAACATGAAATTTAACAAATACGTACTTAAGTGAAACTTGAATCTTAAACAAATTGGTTTTACCTTTTTTCTCTCTAAAATTTAAAAAAACACCTAGCCGTTCGTGATCTCTCTTCTTTTCTTCCCTTCTACTCCCATGGGAGAGGAGGAATCCATTCTCTTATACAGTTTTATAGTATATATAATTAGTAGCGTAGCCAGGATTTCTCCATAGGGCGGGCTAGGCTAAAAAGAAATATGCGGCGCCCCAAAAAAAAATTTTGGGGGTTATTTTAAAGTATTTACCAAATATTGACTTAAAAACAATAAAAAATAAGTACTTATTTGAATGAAAAAAATGCAAATACTAAACACTTATATAATAGCATATCATAATTAGAGATTTAAAATAGACAAAAGGTGTTTTTTGCTATATCTAGTTACATGTAACACAAAAAAATACATTATATAAACTAATGAAATTGAACCCTACGATCCTTTCGTGAATCAAAATCATTTATGAGCAAATCCAAATCAATGTCTTTAGCAAACATTTTCAACCCACACTTACTTTCTAAAGATTTTAATTTATTATTTTAATAAATCTTAAACTTTAATTTTTCGCACAAAAACCCTTATACTATTATACATATAATTTTATTATTATTATTAATTTGTTTTTTGGGATGGGCTGAAGCCCGCCCTAGCCAACTCTTGGCTCCGCCCCTGTATATAATAATACCTCTAGATTTTAGTATCATTGGACAATTTTCAAATCTATGAGATGTTTGTCCTTCTTTTTATGTAAATTTTTGTCATCCTTCTTATCGGATATGGTGGTTTGACTCGAGTAGTACGGATCGGAGTGAAGATGAGTAGATCTGTTGCTTTGGGAGGAGATTTAACTCAAAGTTATGAAAATTTGTACTTGCTTGTTCGATGACATTTCGGTGTGGATGAAAAAAAAAATTTGGAAGCCTATTTTTTTTGTAGTCTTTTTATGGTTCGAGACATGCCTTATGGGTATCTTTGACGTCCCCCACTTTTCAAAGTTTTTCTTTGTATCGTAAGACCCTTAATTGATGTGCCCCATATCTTTTCGAACTTTGTAAGCTCTTTGAAGTATTGCTTTATTCTCATCATAATGTTCAAACTATATTATTAATGATATTATATTTTTATTACAAAAAAAAAATGTACTTCACTGGTAGTTTTGCAAACTTTTGTATAAAATTCAAAATAACCAATAAAATACCAACATATGTCAAAATTTAATTTATGCAATTTAATATTATTTTCCTTGAATTTTTCTATACGCAATTTTATCATAACAATGGAACTTGTTTTCTAGGTCTTGATCAGCGGATTTCAAATATTTAATTTTTATTAAAATATATATTTTATATTAAAAATTATTACATTTTTAAATTTTATAAAAAAAATTGAGGATAGAGAAAGTTGACGTAACAATGTAAATTGAAGGCGTACGTGTTTTACACATATTTTAGACAAAACAAACTTAAAAGATTGTTAGAAATCAAATATTTTACAAATTATGTTCATTTTAGACCAAACAAAATTATATAACTCTATTGGAAATGATCTGAGGGTCTATATGAAAGCTTCTTTTTTCCCTTTCTTTGAATTTATTTAATTTTTTTTTATCGCAAGCAAAATGCTTGTTCAAGTTGCACCCTTTCTTTGAATTTAGTTATTTATTTATTTATTTCATCGCAAGCAAAATGCTTGTTCAAGTTGCAACATGAATTTGAGAATAAAAGTGAGAAAGTGTTGTATGCGTTAATCGTTATTGGCCTGCGTAATGTTTGAAGACTTATGCTAATGCCAATGGTAACGAAAGTATACATACTATACCACCAATATAAGATACATCTTCCTCGAATTAAAGAGATTTGTGTTAGCCGGAGTGGAACACGTGATGAAGAATATTAGGCCATTTTTAATAGTTATTTCCGCTGATAGAAATTTTTATAATCTAAATATAAATTGGTTAAAACTCTTTTCAATGAGAGACAGAAATTTTTTATCACTATTTTTGCATGGGAGATTTTATATGCATTTTTATGTGACATTGCAAGTGAGGCACATGAAAATTTTCTATCACTATTTTTACATATAGAAATGGTTATAAAAATTTTCTATCCTATGTACATGACAATAATTGAATGGACTCCACAATACATTACTCATTCAAATTAATTTTATTTTAAAAATAGAGTGCCAACTAAGATATAAAAATAAGATATATAGAAATGGCACAATTGAAAAAACTTTATTTGAGATTTTTCTGTCTACACAATTATATTTTCAAATAGACATAAAAATGTATTAAAAGGATCATGACACATGAGATAAAAATGAATTTATAAAAAAAATCATTAGAGATAGCCTATATTCTTTTATTAGTCTTTAGTTACATGTCTCTGGAATTTACATTTTCTTTTATTTAATCATCCTTCATTTTTATTTATTTCAATACATTTACGACTATAAAATAATTTATAGTATGTAAATAGTGTTACTAAATATTAGAAATAATTTATAGAAATAAAATCACCCAAAAATAAAGTGTTACTAAATATTTTTATAGTGTGTAAATAGTTGCCGCTTTTTTTAACGTAGATCCAACACTTTTCTCTCTACCAGAAGACAATAATTTTTTTTTTTGATGCAAAGAAAGAGAGATTTATTCAACTAAATCTTGAGCAATTAAATCGGAAATAAACGAGGGGCACTCATGAACAAAGGCCCTCCGACGAGACAAAGAACCCGACCTCCTAGCAATGCTATAGGCAATTAACCGAGTTCGCTGACCTGCGAATAAAACAAACACGACACTGACCCAGGGCCTTACAAATGGCCTTACAATCATCAATAATAATTCCAAGACTTGACAAGTTTTCCTTGTCACTATTTATTTCGTTCACCACCAACTGCAAATCCATCTCCATAATTATGATATTAAAGCTAATCTCTTTAACCCAGCTAAGAACTTCCCGTGCTCCTATAGCTTCGGCAATTAATGGGGTAAAATTACCCGGAAGGAACCCTTGAAAAACTGCAACAAAATCCCCAATAAAATTTATTTTGTATAACAAGATATATATCCCAATTAAATTGAGTCTATTAATCTAAACAATACAAAGAAAAAGCAAGAAACGACTATGGAGTACATAATTTATGACTTGAAAAATAAGTATGATTATTTTTTTGAATTGTCAATGCTAATATCTTCAAACTTTACATGAGAGATTGAAATTCACAATCACTCACTAGTTGAAGGTTATAGTCGCCCTTTTGATTGATTCGCGCTACTTAAAATTAAAACATATTTATAATCATCTACTATTATATAAAATTAGAAATTATTTTGGTGGCTTTAAATTTGTATTAGATTTTTAATTTGACTATTTTGCCTTTTGTGCTTTAGTTTCACAAAAAAATTGTATTAAGACCAATAACCACTATACAACTTACTACATTTTTAGCTTTCCTTCTTTTAAATCACTTCTAAAATTTAGTAATATTTAAACTGAAGAATGGAACTCATAATTTGGATTTAATGAATTACATAGGATTTATAAATTTTTAGGATGTGTTTAACATGAAAGATAAAATATTTTTATTTTACTCCATATTTGACTTTTTTTTTTTGACTAAAATGCAAGTGAGCAACTATTCCGAGCTGGGTAGGACTATATTGGGCGATAAAACTATCCCTCTCAAAGTTTAATATAGTTGTTGGTGAGGTTAATTATTAATTTTACCGTTGGCCTGAAAATGTAATTCAACACTTTTACTTCCACTAAAATTTTATTTTTACCTCTACTAAAATTCTACTCACCTCCACTAAAATTCTACTCACCTCCACTAAAATTCTACTCACTTCCACTCACGTCCCCAAAAAATATCAACAACCCTTATGCACTCTCTCTCCTACACAGTTTATTATTTATCCTGTTGAAATATTTGTAATCATAATTCTATACTTATAAATAGAATTAGTGAAATTGTAGAGAGAAAAGTTGGTAGCTTGTATTCTCATCCAAATTGATTGCTTTTGAGCTAATACAAAATAAGCACACACAAAAGGAGGGCGTACTGCCAGAATAGCATAAGCGCTACCGGGGGTACCTACCTTATTAAAAAAATGTCATGTGCTCATCATTGCATCGCATTTACTTTTTATTCACCGATATTCACTTATTGATTGGTTAATTATCTATTTCTAGATTTTGACACCATGAGTTCATGCCGTTTGTGGGAAAGATATTTTCTCAAAGTCACGTACCTTTCCAAAAACTATAAAATCACCCAAAATTTACTATGTCTTCTAGACAAACTCAGCCAGACCCTATACTTGCCATATAAGAATGACAAGCCGCTCTTTAAGTCCGAATTGACAGACTCTTAGCCCAGAGAGAGAGTCCCCGAGCCAGCTCGAGGAGCAGGTCGTTTTTAGCCTCCGCGTCTGCTATGGTTTACCCAATCCCTCCACGAGTCCCAGTCAGAGAAAGACTTGGAGACTGTGGTAGAGGATCTAGGGCGAGCCTCAACAGAACTGGTGAGCTTGAATCCCACCGCTCCAGCTCTACTAGGGAGACCTCATATGAAGAAATTTCGGTTACACTCCCTCCCTCATCAGCAAGAAACCCACGGGTGAATGTGATTCGTGAGAAGCGCTCGGATAAGGCTTCGCGACATCGGAGTCCAAGCATAGGCCTAACTCCCCTCCCATCAGCTCGAATACCAGAAGGAGAGGTGGAGGTCAGACCTCGAGGGTCTGTGTTCGATAGGATCTCTCACAAAGAGTAGGTAGAAGAGGTCAAAAAAAGATTAATGTCGAGGATGGAGGCTCAAATGGTAGAAATGATGAAAACTGTGGGTCATCTGGCAAGGAGCTCGGCAGCAGCTCTCGTAAGGGACTCCAAGTCCCCTTTCGCAGATCACATTCAAAATTGCCCGGTCCCTGAAAAGTTTAAGCTCCCGGCACTAGAATCCTACGACGAAACCACCGACCCTGTGGATCACTAGCAGCAATATGAAAATATGATGGGGCACTAGAATGTCCCAGACGGTGTGATATGCAAAGCTTTCGTTACCACTCTTAAGTAGGCAGCCCCGGACGTGGTGTAACAGCCTATTCCCGGGTTCAATCCTGAGCTCGCAAGAGCTCGGTACCAGGTTTATTTCGCATTTTATGGGAACCAAGAAGCAATTTAAGTCCTCTACTCACCTTTTCACCATAAAGCAAGGGTTTACCGAAAACCTGAAGAAATATGCTCGCAGTTTTAACCAAGAAAGTCTCATAGTCACAAATCTAAATGAAAGTGTGGCGATAACAGCCTTTATGGAGGGGGTAATCTCCCCATACTGCCTCATGACTCTGGCGAGAATGGCCCCGAAGACCATGTCCTAGCTTCTAGATGAGGTCAACAAGCAGATTGGCGAGGAAGAAACCATGCAAGGAATGAACCTGTCAGGCCTATCAACTCTCTTATCCTCCTCCAAACGCTAAAAAAGGCACAACCCTCCCCACGATAAAAAGAGAGGGTAAGAATGGTAAGAATGAATCAGACAAGCTTGAGCCGAGGGAAGGCAAAGCATGCCAGCAATTTACTCCTCTGACGGCCCCTTTGGGTGAGGTCTATGCCCAACTAGATCCAGGGCAGATCCCAAAAGCTCGAAATATGAAGACGTCTGAAAAAAAGCAGGATACGACTAAATATTGCCGATACCACAAAGACCACGGCCATGAGACAAATGATTGCTGGAAGTTGAAGGAATAAATCGAGAAATTCATCTAAAGAGGGAAACTCAAGCAATACGTGGATAGAAAAAATGAGGTTCCCCCAAAAGCCAAAGAAAATGCACCAAAAAATAAGATATTCATGATTGAGGAGGGCTCTTTCTATTCTGGGAATAGTAATAGGTCCAGAAAGGCCTATATCAGATAGGCTAAGTCTTCAAGCTTGGAGGCATAATACTTCAGCTTCAGACCTACCAAGATAGTAAAGTATGACGTCAAAGAGCTCGTATCCACTGACGAAGACAGGAGCGGAATAGAGTTCCCATATGACGACCCTTTGGTAGTGACATCAATGGTAGGTAATCATAATGTCCATAGGATCCTCATAAACACAGGGGCCTCCTCCAACCTTATGTACTACCATGCTTTCAAGGCCATGGATCTCACCATAGAGCACCTAACCCCTTCCTCAGTCACCCTAGTTGATTTTTCAGGGGAGAAGACTAAGTCTTTAAGGACCATCAAACTCAATGCAACTCTAGGTATAGCTTCAAAACAAATCACCACTATCACCAATTTTTTGGTATCAAACAGAGCTCCCCATTATAACGCTATCCTCGGCATGGGTACGCTCAACGAGATTAGGACAGCCATTTTGACTTGTAGCCTGACTATGAGATTCCCTACCCCCCACGGAGTCAAAAAAGTCAGAGAAAACTAGGTGGAAGCTCGGTGCTGCCAGTTTGGGACTCTGAAAGAGGTCAGAACTGCGGACATTATGGTTGTTGAGCTCGAAATCACGATTGCGAAAGAACTAGTGAGTACGGAAGGACTTGGTGGCTCAGAGAAGTGGGAAATATATACCTTAGACCTCAGGGACGAAGATAAAGAGCTCCGTGGCGAACCATTGAAAAATTTAGAAGACTTAATTCTAGACCTTTCGCAGCCTAACAGAATTCTAAAAATCAGCGATCAGCTTGACACAGAGATTAAAGAAGAGGAGTAAACTACCCTAATGGCCCTTGAACTATTGGGTTAGTCTCACTTTGGCCACTAAACTAAAAAACGCGCCACTTTGGTCCTTTAACTATTAACGAGTGTCATTTTGGCCCTTCCGTTTGCTTTTTCCGTTAAGTTGGACGGAAATAGGGGGTATTTTTGTCATTCTAATTATTTTTTTATAAAAATAAATTTAATTAATTTTGTTTTCTTAAAAAAATTATTAAAAAATAAATAAAAAAGGAAGAGAAAGATAGAGAAAACAAATCAAACAGAGAAAGAAAGAAAAAGAAAGAACGAATTCTTCAAAACAAATCAAACAGAGAAAGAAAGTAAAATAAAGTACGAATTCTTCTTCTTCTTCATCTCTCTCTCCTCTTTCCCTTTCTTTTTGTTTGTAAATTTCAACAACAAAACCCAAATCAATTAAATTGTTTGAATGGATACGATTTTTTTTTTTTGAAAAAATAGAATGGATATGGGTTTAATAGATGATATGGGTTTGATAGAAGAGTGATGATAGCCCTAGATTTGGCCCCAAAATTTCGTTTAAGAAAGGAACCGATTGAAATAAGATGAACGAGATAATTTTTGATCTAAAAGAGAGAAAGGAAGAGAAAGCACGAACAGGGAGAGAAATGATGAACCGATTGAAATGGTAGTGGTTATGGTGGCGGCGGCGGTATGTAGGTGTATAGTGATGGTGGTTGTGGTGTCGGTGGATCTATGTATGTATGCGTATGAAAGAAAAAATAGGAAGGTTTCGAGAGAGCAGAAGATGGTGATGGTGGTTGTGGTGGCTGGAGATGGAGGAGAGGATGGTTGGATTTGTGGTGGCGAGGTAAGGAGGTGGCTGGAGATGAAGGAGATGAAGGGAGGTGGCTGGAGATAGCTAGAGAGTGGAGGTGGCTGGAGATAGAGGTAAAGAGATAGAGAAAGAAGATGGTCGGAGATAGAGGAGTTGGCCGGAGATGGAGAAATGGCCGGAGATATATATATATATATATATGTACATATGTTTTTTCTGTTTTTTTCTTTTTCTTTTTATAATTTTTTTAAGAAAAAAAGCTAATTAATTTTTTTTAAATAATTAAAATGGCAAAAATATCCCCTATTTCCGTCCAACTTAACGGAAAAAAGCAGATGGAAGGGCGAAAGTGACACTCGCTAATAATTAAAGGGCCAAAGTGGCGCGTTTTTTAGTTTAGTGGCCAAAGTGAGACTAACCCAATAGTTCAAGAGCCATTAGGGTAGTTTACTCAAAGAAGAGCTTTGTCAATGCTTATGAGCTAACGCCGATATCTTCGCATGGTCCCATGACGGCATGAAGGGGCTGAGTTCAGAAGTCATGGTGCACAGGCTAAATGTCGACCCCAGTTTCAAGCCCGTGAGGCAGAAAAAAAGGAATTTTGCTGCAAAAAGAAATTTGATTGCCAAAGAGGAGGTCCAGAAGCTCCTTCGAGCTGGTTTTATTCGAGAGGTCCACTATCCACAATGGCTCTCCAAGATAATGCTTGTGAAGAAGCACAATGTAAAGTGCAGAATGTGTGTGGACTTCAAATACCTTAACAAGGCTTGCCCAAAATACAGTTTCCCATTCTCAAAAATCGACCAACTCGTTGATGCAACCACGGGCCACAAAATGTTGAGTTTCATGGACACGTACTCTGGCTATAATAAGGTCAGAATGGCTCCAGAAGATAAAGAGAAGACCTCATTCTTCACCAATGAAGCCACGTACTGTTACAGGGCCACGCCTTTCGGCCTAAGAAATGCAGGGGCTATCTACCAGAGGGTGATGAACGCACTGTTTAAAAATCAAATAGGCAGAAACATGGAGGTCTACGTTGACAACATGTTGGTCAAGAGCCTTAAAGCCTCGAATCACGTAGCTGACCTCAATGAAGCCTTTGCCATACTCAGGCAAAACAACGTGCCCCTTAATCCAGCCAAATGCGCTTTTGGAGTAAAAATGGGGAAATTCTTGGGCTTTATGGTCACTCAGAGGGGAATTGAAGCTGATCTTGAAAAGATATGAGCCCTTATTGACATGAGATCTCCATCCAAGCCGAAAGAAGTCCAAAGTATGGCAGGAAGGGTAGCAACTCTGAACAGGTTCGTTTTCAGAGCAACCGACAAGTGTTATACCTTCTTCAAAACCCTTAAGAAGGCGTTCAAATGGACAGAAGAGTGCGAGCTGGCATTCCAACAACTTAAGTAGTACTTTGGAGCTCCACCCATTCTCAGTTCACCAAAAAAGAGAAGATTTTGAATTTGTATCTAGCAGTTTTGCAAACGACGACCAACTCAGCACTGATGAGAAACGAGGAGGGAGCACAACTTCCTATCTATTACACAAGTAGAGCTCTACATACTGCCGAGCTGAACTATCCAAAGCTAGAGAAATTGGCTTACGCCCTTTTCCTCACTTCTAGGAAGCTGAGACCCTACTTCCAGGTCCATGCTGTCGATGTGCTCACCGACCAACCCTTAAGAAGAATCCTTGATAGGCTAGAGCAATCAGGGAGATTAGCTATCTGGGTTGTAGAGCTTGGGTAGTTCGTGATCAATTATAAACCTCGAACATCTATCAAAGGGCATGTTGTGGCGGACTTCAAAGTGGAGTTCACGTACGATGATGAGCAAGTTGCTGAGCCTCCAGAATTACTGCCATTTGCAGACCCAAGCACCTTGAGTCCCACCTTTCTAAACTTATGACCACAAATTCCTATATGGAAACTCCACGCGGACGCGGAGTCCAACTTACAAGGATCTGGTGCTGGCGTGTTACTGATCACCCCTGAAGCTAACAACCTAGAAATAGCTCTCAAATTCGTCTTCAGAGCCTCTAACAATGAGGCAGAGTATGAATCCATCATTGTAAGACTGAGAATAACCGCAGATTTGAGAGCAAGACAAATGGTGGTCTACAACGACTCCACGGTAGTGGTTGGGCAAATACTTGGCCACAACATGGCTAAAGAAAATCACATGGTGGGATGTTTGGCCAAGGCTAAGGCAGCAGCTTAGAGGTACTCGAACCTAGTTTTCATCAAAGTCCCCAAAGCTCAGAATAATAAGGCAGACCGTTTGAAAAAGCTCGCGACGTCCTCAGATGTATCGAGCGGCATCCACGTAGAATACCTGGAAAGAAAAGCTATAGATGAGCTCGTGGAGCTAGATGCAGCTCCAATGTAGGTTTGCAAATGCTGGATTAATCCAATTCTAAGCTACCTCATGAGTGGAACCCTTTAAGAGAATAAAAGATGGCCAAAAAGATAAAATACATGTCCAACAGATATGTGGTTATCGAAGTAACACTGTATAAGAGAGGGTACGTCCTCTTTTTTTTACTCTGCCTGTACCCTCACTAAGCCCAAGTAACTCTGTTAGAGGTTCACGAAGGTTTATGTGGAGGGCACCCAACAGCTTGCTCTCTAGTTCTCAAATTGGACAGACAGGGTTATTTCTGACCCACTATCCTATAAGACTCCAATGAATTAGTAAGGAAATATGACAAGTGCCAACAGTTCACCAACATCCAAAAGTTCCCGGCAGAGTTCATGACCCCTGTTAACAGCCCTTGGCTTTTCTCTCAATGGGGCATGAACATAGTGAGACCTTTTTCTTCGGGCAAATGACAAACCAAGTTCGCAGCTGTGGCCATTGATTACTTCACCAAATGGGCTGAGGCTGAGGCACTGACAATGATCACCACCATGAAGATTCAGAATTTAGTTTGGAGAAACATCATTTGTCGTTTTGTTTTTCCAAAAGTGCTGATCACTGATAACAGAAAGCAGTTTGATTACGACCTCTTTAGAGATTTCTGCGAAGGGCATGGAATCGAGAACCATTACAGCTCACCTGTCCACCCTCAAGCCAATGGCCAAGCGGAAGTCACCAATAGAACCTTACTGAGATCATTGAAGAAGAGACTTAATGATGCCAAAGAAAATTGGTCTGAAGAGCTCCCATCGGTATTGTGGGCCTATAGGACCACCATTAGGGGCCCAACCGGTGAAACTCCTTTCTCCGTGACTCATGGAACATAAGCAGTTATTCCAGTAGAGATAGGAGTGCAAACTTACAGAATCAACCGTCATGACCCAGCTCGTAACGATGAAAACTTGCTGGCTAACTTAGATCTCTTCGAAGGAAAAAGAGAGCAAACTCAAATCAAAGAAAATGTATATAAAAGAAGTATGATCAAGAGTTACAACAAAATGGTCAAGCACAGAAGTCTGAATATAGGTGACTTAGTAATTCGGAAAGCCACCCTATTAAGCTCGTTGCCAGTTGAAAGGCCCCTATGTGGTCACCAAGGTCAACCGACCTGACACTTACTATTTGAGGACCGTAGATGGCATAGAGCTCATGAGACCATGGAACATAGAGCACCTCAAGAGATACTATCCTTGAGTTAGAACATATTATATTTTTGTAATATTTGCTTTCAAATAAGTGTATACGAAATATTTTGTTTGGTACTTCATTCCCTGTAAATTGCACTCTGCCAAAAACCCTCTCACAAAGAGGTCAGTTTAGTAAGTATCACACTTTCACTATGTTAAAACTTCTCACAAAGAGGTCAGTTTGCTAACTGAAGAGGCCTGGTAATAAATGAGAAATTTGTCAGAGTTTGCTTAAGTCAGAAGGGGGCATGACTCTACTCAAGACTTAGCCAAAAAGAACAAATTTTCCTTTTAAGACACCAATGACTTCGAAAAAAAATTACTATCACCATATAGGTCAGTCACCAAGTGTAAAAGGACCTTAATGCATGCCTACTGAGAGCTGAATAATTCCTTTACCAAAATGGTCGATGTAGTAGCCGACTTAATTCAATGAGCAAGTTTACACATTGAGGAGTCCAAGTGATATTTGAGATCTATTGAGCACACCTTGTTTAAAATTCAGGGGACATGACTCTTCCAAACTTAATCAAAATGCCTAGAGCTCCATTCGTACTAGGAAACCTATTAACAACCAATTGCATGAGCTTCAAACAGATCGGCGACCTCTTAAGAATTTGGTTATGACCTCTTTTGGGGTATATTTGTCATTTTGTTTAATTTTGTTTTTCTTTTTTCTATGACGTGGGGGCATTAGAGTATCGACAGAGCTCATTATTATGTCACATGATAATTTAGACAAAAGAAAAAGAAAAGAATTAAAGCAAAAAAGAAGAAGAAGAAGAAAGCATACTTTAAACACTTAAATGAAATATCTCTGAAACACTTGTGTAAAGCCCTTGCTAGAGGTACACACATTATCTAGTCACTTAAAAATGGCCGAAGAATCCCAAGATCATCAGCACTAAAATTCAAAAGATCATCGAGATTAGAAAAAGGATAATCAGAAAAACTGTATCATAGATCTACTAAAGCTGTTCAGTTAGGACTCAACGATTCGGTAACCTCCGTAACAGAACCAACTTGAGAAGGTTGCGATGAAAAACCGTCCAAAGCAGCTTGGTAGTCTAACAGAGTCTGATATGTCGGCAAATCCACTTCGGTCAGAAGTGCCCAGTGTTCTGAAAGATTCACAGTAATCGAAAGGATATCAGGTGCGCCATCTCTTGCCGACATAACGAGCCTTAAAAAACCTCCAGAGCAAGGGTGTGCCAACCATCGCTCGGGAAGTACCTCATGTCCTGGAAGATTCACGGCAGTCGAAATAATATCAGGTGCAATATTTTCTGCCGACAATAGAAGCTTTGAAGAACCTCTAGAAGGAGCAAAGGAAAAGAATGGGTTAGCGCAGGAAGACTCTCCTTTTAGTCAAGCCTTTAAAGCTGTCACCCGTATTTTCAACTCTTCTACCTTCTGTTCAAGAGAAGCAATAAGAGTAGTATAGCCTCTAGTGGAATTTTCGATTCTCGCCTTAACTTAAAAAAGATATGAATTGAAAGTCTCAAGATATTGGTGTTCGGGAACATTTTACAAAAGAGATGCAACGTTCTTTACCCCGAAAACATTAAAGATTGTGTGATAATCTTGATGATCAATCACATTTTAAATTTTTTTTAGCATATTCACAAAATGGAGGACATCTTCTGTGGCTATAAGCACAAGCTGCATATGGAGAACCTGTAAAACGGAGAGTGTTCAACATTATTTTGGTTTACTTTTTCTTCCGTAAAAGAAACTGTGTTATAATGCGGATAAAAGAGTAATAGTTCGAGGTATGTCTGGTTCAGTCGTGGATATACCTTTAAAAGCTTGAGGAAGAGAATGTGATCTCGAGGGATATGAAGGGGGAGAAGGGATAAGAGACCTCTAGCCCTGGACGGATTTCGAAATTGAAAACTTTCAAAAAGCTGTCTTCTGAAAAAGGGAATATATATATATATATATATATATAAATGAAGACAGTTGAAAAAGGCTCGAGTAGAATCAAACTATTATACTAATGCCCAAAATTTCCCTACTTATAACTAAAAGTATAGCGAGCTGTACACATTAATGTTCCAAGCTCTATGACTTGCATCAAATGTCTAGTGAGATCTACACGTTGATGTTTTTAGCTCAACGACTAGCGTCCGAGATATAGTTTCCTTGAACTACGACTCGAGATTAATGTCTAAACAACCTTACACAATAATGTTCTGAAATTCCAAGACTAAGGATCAAAGTCTAGTCAGCTTTACACATTAATGTTCCGAGCTTCACAAACTTATGGTCAAGGGTTAACGAGACCCTACACATCGATTATTCGAGCTCTCCCCATGATTATCTTCCTCAACAAGTACCCGCTTTCACGCCTTAGCTTTAAGCCGGACCGCTTATCCAGCAAAGACATTTATCCTTCGCATTTAACTTTCAGCATGAAAGTAAAAAATAGGAGCAATTGATGGGGTTAAATACTAATTTTACCATTGGCCTACAAAAGTAATTCAACACTTTTACTTCCACTAAAATCCCATTTAATACAAACCAATTCAAGAAGAGATAGAAGGGTCTACTTTTATAAATAGAATTAGTGAAATTGTAGAGAGAAAAGTTGGTAGCTTGTATTCTCAACTTGTATTCTCATCCAAGTTGATTGCTTTTGAGCTAATACAACCGGGGAACCTACACCGATATTCACTTATTGATTGGTTAATTATCTAATTCTAAATTTTAACACCATCAGTTGCACTCTTAAATCTCGAACTCGACCTTGGTTAAGTTAAAACAGTTTCGTGCCAACTGATCTACGTGCTTAAGGGTTTTAAGTTGATATCAAGTTGAATAATTTATCAACAAAGGTCTATTATCAAGAGGAATTGGATAAATATTTTTTAAAAATAAAATTATTTTACTGTATCCGAATAAAATAATTAACAAAATCCTATATAATATTCCTCTTATCTCCCACGTAGCATAAAAGGAAATAGTTTTCCGTTTCAATTAAGGAAAAGGAAAAAATTAAAGAAAGGAACCTATCCCTTATAAGTACAGCCTCCTTTCTCCTGTGTTCTCCCGAAAACTAAAGCACAGATCTATTTCTCCGTTGCTTCTCTTCTCTGCTTATCCATAGATCAGTAATCCAGGTACCGATTCTCTCCCCCCTCTTTTATGCTACATAATACTACTTCAATTTTTGTTAATACAAGTATTTGAGATTTCTTTACCCAATCTATTTCTCTGTTATTGAAAATCATGGGATAGATAATTTTATTAGCCGATGTGGATGAAATTGTTACTTTATGGGAAGGTTTCTGAAGTAAAGCCACAATCTTTCTTCGCGGTGATGCATAAAAAGATAAAATTTCTGTCTAGTTGCAAGTAATTATGCCGAAATCTGTCAAATTGGGTTTATTATTCTTTTTTTAAATCTATCTTAGCTAGGATTTCCAATGTTTCCTTGGAAATTCACGGGGTTTAGCTTACCGTGATATTATTAAGGAAAATTGTTAATTTTTCTGTCTGGGCTTAATGGTTTTTTATATTTGTTTGTTTGGATTATATTTATGGAGTTCCTTTTTTCCATGGTTTTGCTCTTTTTCAATAACAATCGAAGCCTATAAACAGAGGAAAGCATGCATTTTTATTTCAATGGAGGAAAAAAGTAAAAAAAAATAAAATTGGTCACAAGGCAAAAAGTAATTGAAATGCCCTTTTTTATGTAACCAAAAAACAAATCCTATTCTTCTCTTTATGCAGAATATATATTTCGGTTTCTTTTTATTCTCCCCTTTCATTCCAATCTTAGATACAGATATGCTCATTCACTTTTATTCTTACTATTTTTCATTCTTTTCAAATTGTGTTACTAAATCCTATCCATGCATATATTTGCATATTTGGAGAAGTATACATATGAGATCTATCTTTTTTTTAACCCCACAATCTTTTTTTTTTATTTCTAATATTTTTTTAAGATTAAAAAACCTATCAACAATGAGATTGTACCAAAATCCCACAAACCACACACACATTCAATTGCTTAAGGATTATATTGTGCCAATATCCCACAAACATCACATATTGAATTGGGATGGAGACTCATGGCTTATGGGCTGGGTATGTGTTTTAGTCGAACTACATTACTTTCCAATCTCCGATACATATAATTTGGTGAAAATAAAAATAAAAAAAAGGTTTAACAACAATAATAGCTATGCTTCCATGGTCGATTCTCGGCGTTGTTAAAATAATGCTTAATCAGCTGTAGTCGAGTACCGCGAGCGGGGATTAGTTGGAGCGTGTAAAAATTAGCCCAAACATCCCGTGGGGTAACCTCGAACCAAAAATAAAAATTTAAGACTAAACAAGTCGAATGTTTCTATTGTTGTCTAGATTCACAATTATTTGGATTCTTAGGTCCAAACCAGAACGAACGCAGTTTTCTGAAAAAACCTGATAGTGGAGAACCATTCTTTACAAATGGGTTATTTATTTGTACATATATGGTAAAGGGGGCCGTTATTATTACACAGAAGAAATTAATTATAGACAAATAGGGTAAATTAGTTTTTTGCACTGAATTCATAAACAACTATATATATGAATTTTAGTATAAATATGTTGTACTAAATTCGTAAATAATTTAAGATACTAATTTTAGTGCAAATATAGTTTGCACAAAATTCTTAAATATTTCTCCCTACTTTATAAATAAATAGATTATTTTGTTGTTAGGAACATCAATTCAATTAGTGTTATGAACTATGAAGCATAGACTCGACACGCTGACACACGTTTCGACACGACACTTGACATACAATTTTTTTAAAATGTAGGATACGATACATGGGGGGAGCATGTTCTTAATTAATTGATTAATTAATTATATATGCAATAAATATCGTAAATATATAAGAATTCAATAAAATAAAACTAGATTGCATTAATAACAAAAATACTCAAAACATGATTACTAAATTGTTCCATAATTAAAGCATTAAAAAACATATATAGAATAAATTGTTCCATAGAATGATAGAAAACAAAAGGAAAGTATAAAAAGTGGCTTAGTTATCTCATCCTCAATTGATGTTGCATTGAAGAAACACTAGGAGTAGTAGCCATCTAAATCAATTATCAATTATTAGAGACTATAATTAAATTCAAGTGTTGGAGAGAGTGTTAGAGTGTTCGACAAATGTCAGGCCCGACACTAAGCCTCAAGAGAGTGTTCGTGTTTCATAGGTTATAAACGTATCGTCCTGCACGGTACGTGAAATTAGTTTACACTCTGCCATCTAAACCTACTTTGTTTTATTTTTTGAAAAATAAAATCAAACAAATTCCAAATGTACAGTATTCTGTTCGTATGTGCTGTCGGGCACAGCTTTAGTAACAAACCATCTTTTTATCGAAAAACAAATGAGTTAATACCTATGTGCACGGACACTCTCTCGGAGGGCGCTATACCAACTGGGACACGCGAGGGACATTCTTTTGTCTAAGGTTTTTTAAAAAAAAAAACGTGAAAAGAATAATAATACTAAATAAAACAAACGTAACAAATATCATTTCTCTCTTTAACCCATAAAACCTAGAAAACAACTGATATTATAAATAAATGTACTCTTCTGTTTATTGCTCAAATAAAAAGTCACTACTATCCTTCTCCCTCTGAATAATTCCTACTTCCGCTCCGAACCAAATAACTAATGTTTGGTAATTTAAAATTATTCAGGGTTGTGTGATTAAGCACACAATCGCAGGTTTAATTTCCTGCTGTGTTAAGATTCTTGGGGGGCATCCCCCGGTCCATAAATGCTAGGGTCTTGTGATATTAGTTGGGACGGGGCCCAGTTACTCACGAATATAAAAAAAAAAGAAGTGATAGTTAAATGTTTTTTATACTTGGATTATAATTTTGTCCTTGTCTGTCTGCTCATGTTCTTGTGAATGTGATATTATAAATGTCTTAAGCCATAAGTTTTTGTTTTCAAATGTCTCAAATTCTTGTGCGACGTGTTATTATTCTTTCTCGTGTAGAATCAGTAATGGGGAGGTGGTCTGAGCTTCCGGTGAATTTACTAGAAATCATAGAAGATCATTTGGTATTATACGCAGATAAAGTTCGAATTCGCACCGTCTGTATATCTTGGAGTATTCACCTCCCACAAATGCCTAACCACAAAGAAAGGCAATTTCCGTGGTTGCTACAAGCACTTGATGATAACATAGAGGCATCACATGCCTTATTTAATCCAATTGAAAAGAAATTTTACATGCTTGATTTACCAGAGGTAAAAGGAAAGCTGTTCAAAGGATCTTCTCATGGTTGGGTAGCGACAGTAGCGGATGCAAATTCTAGTAGCCCAACTGCAATATATCTTATCAATCCTCTTACAGGGGCCCGAATTAAACTTCCTCCAAGAAACAAGTTTCCAGACGTGATAAAGTATCATCCTAATAAAGTTGACAAAGAATATTCTGTTTTTGCTATGGATGAAGGGGACAACGAGGTATTTGAGTTTCGATCATACAAGGATGTTAATCTTTTCTGCACAAGCAAGGTTGTGATTTCGTCAACTCCTTCGAGTGATGATTGTCTTATTGTTGCTATTTATGGTCCACATGCAAGATTGGCTTGTTGCAAGTTGAAGGATAAGAGATGGAGACCCATCCCTGTAAAAGATTACAGGGGCAAAACCGAACTTTTTTACCATGACATTATTTTCCATAAAGGTAAGTTGCACGCTCTACTTGCCACAGGACAACTCCTCGCGATTGAAAGTAATGGAGTTGGTCCCAATCTAAATGTGACAGAAATTGCAAGGTCGCTGGTCTCAAGGGCCATGGCGAAGTATTTGGTAGAGGATTCTGAGGGGGGCCTAATCATGGTTGCACGCTATATTCATTTTACTCCTAGCAAATTCTATAGTGAGCCTATTCCGCACACTTATTACTTTACGGTGTTTAAAGTTGACTCAATTAATTCTAGTTGGGTCGAGGTGAAAAACATTGGTGATGACATTCTATTTTTAGGGTTGAATACATCATTGTCGATCTCGTCTCGTCTCTTCTCTGGATATAAGGGAAATCACATCTATTTTACTGATGCCTATTATAGTTTTGATGGCAAGCTTAATAAACAAGAAGTTTCTGATATCGGTGTATTCAACTTAGAGGATGGGACTCTTCAATCAATTCCAGGTTGCAAATGTAACCCTAAATTTCTTTGGCCCCCACCAGTTTGGGTAAACATGGGTTAAATACGGTTATATCACCTTATTTTTATGTTGTGACGTTTGTACTAGTATTATACGTAGTTTTTATATTTTGGTGTTATGATCTGATTGAGAGCAGGTGTTAAGTATTATTACTACTGTTTGGATTGTTTGTTTAGTGAATTTTATTATTATTATTATTATTTTTAAAATTAAGGGAGGTCTAAGTCTCTTCTTTAATCCTACAAATAAAGAAAAACCCTCCCCTCTCACCTCATGACCTCAAGCTTTTTGGGTATTTTTGTTTGTAAATGACACATGGGCTAACTTAATTATCATACTGACTTTTTAGGGCCCGTTTGGTTGTCCTTGAAATTGCAAATTAGATAATTTACAATTAAGTAATTTACAAAATTTTCATTTATTAGTGTTTGATTGTGTAAATTGAACAATTGTAAATATGATAATTCTAGTTGATTCACAAAAACTCAAATTAAGTCATTTTAAGTAAAACTTGAAATTATCTAATTCTAAAATTAGATAATTCATTCCAACTCTATTTTTTGAGAAGATCTAGTTTTTACTCGTGATGTTAATGCATCTAGACAAAATTTTAAATAACATAGAACAGTAGAGAACATGTTTTATTCTAACAATCGGAATTTCTCGTTTAAATTTTCCAAACACTACTTGAATTGGAATTGAATTATTCATAATTGAGCAAATTCACAATTCTTCAATAGAAAATTAACTAATTTTAAAATTAAATAATTTGCGCAACCAAACGGGCTCTTAGTGTATCAACTTAGGAAGATTGTTCAAATAAGAAAATAAAAATGGTAGCACTCTAAAGGAGAAATATAAATAGCAACAATTTGACTCACTAAATCCTAAAGAGGATAGGAGAGAAACATCTTGTGATTCCGACCATCATGGCTATACTCTATATTTTCTGATTATCAGAAAAAAAATGAAGGAATACCATATTCAACCGTGTGGACATGATCCTCTCAAGGGTGAACCGACCGTAAAATCCTGTCTCTTTATCTTATTCTTAAATCATTTCATTTTATTCGCGTAGTGTGAGTTTGTGTTATGACGACAAGTCGACAATATATAATACTCTAGCACACCAAGCTCTAGCACATAATTCAGTCTGTTTCTAGGCATCACTACTCTCCGGTCATATTTACACAGAAACATATAAAGCTTTATGTTTGTGAACGAAAAAAGATAATGAATAAAAATGTTAATAGTTGTACATAAAAATATAGCATGTGAAAAACCAGCACAATTATGATGCATATATAATATATGCACATTCCACTGGACTATTTTAGAGTGCCAAATTACTTAAATTACCATTTTTCAAATTTTATCAATGCATATGGGCAGTGGCGGACCCAGAAATTTAACCAACTAGGGGCGAAATTTAAAACAAACAACTACTATTAATCAACTAATATTATTCAATAAATTGATGATGTTAAATTTAACTTATCTTGAAAATAAACTTAAATCAACTAACATTAACATTGTATTAAACAAAACACTTTTGACAACTACTATCTCTTCAAAAAGATATTTTAATACACCTAAATACATAATATAACTAATATTTTAAATTCGGAGTTTAATTGTTTAAACCTAAATCACAAAATATTTAACAATAAATCAATACTTCAAGCAATACACTTAATATTATACAATTAATTAAGTAATACAATTCATATAATGCAACTAATTAAAAAAATTAATTTATACTTAAAATTAAAAAGTAGGTCTAAAAAAATAAATACCTTAAAAGATATAGAGTGAGAAAGATAACTAGAAAGTGAGTGGTTCAAGTGATACTTGTGCAGACAATGAAAATGAAAGGATGAAAATTCTGCTTCTTACGGAGAAAGAAAAAGGATGTCAGCACTCGGCAGGCAAAATTTAAAAAAGATAAAAGGACGGAAGAAAGGGACAGAAGGAAGGAAGAAAGGAACAGAAATAAAAGAAAGAAAGAAAGGATGTCTGATGTCTAGGAAGGCCAGTGGGTGGGGTTCGATAAACAATAAATTTTTGTTTGTTACATTTAAATATTTCTAAGTATAAATTTATATATATAAATTTTTCTCTCTATATATTTTTTTAAAATATCCCATATCTAATAAAAAATTTGAAATCCAACTGAGGGCAATTGCCCCCACTTGCCCCTACACAGGGATGTCCTTCGTGCATGTGCATTAGTTCAAAATTAATTGTTTGTTAGAGTTTTCAACTACACAATTTAAAAATAAAAGCAATGCATTAAACAAATTTTTTTTTTTTTTTAAAAAAATCACATTAATTTTTGGTATACAATTTTTTAATATGTAAAGTGGATTAATTAAAGAATTAATCCAAGTCTGTTGAACCAATTCAAAAAAGACAGCTTTGAAGAAATATTTATTTGCGGAAATAATATGTTATTCACCCAAACTCCAATTCAAACATTAATCCTATTGAAATGGAATTTAGAAATCTAGAATCCTTTTGAACACTAACTTTATTCAGAATAAATATTAAGAGGTCCAATCAAGCGGCCCTAAATGTTGAAGATGAAAGTAGTCACTTAGATAGACCTTATAAGAATAAGGGCTAAATTCATTAACAAATAATTTCCACAGAATTGAGTAAATTAATGTAATTGATAGTGATGAATCCATCAGTATTAAATAAATTTTTGAATTATCTTTATATAAAGTATTTTACGTATATATTTAACATTTTTTTAGTTAGTGCTTAATTCCGTTGCACTTTGAAATTGTAAGTCAACTCTGTGAATTTATTTTTATTTCTTTTTTAAAATTAAGAATCTAATTACAGCCTTACAAGAGGACTTCATGATATCTCTCCCTGTCGAAATGTTAACATTTCTCCACATAGATTCAAAGACAATTGTCAAACTAACATTCAATCTGCTCAGATTCAGAAATATGCCAATGCCATCGTTACACATTGGATTAATATATGATTCTCTATCACGCTTGGGATAAGAAAAGTTGCAAGTGATGATTGGTTGAGTCGATGAAAATTCTAATACATCTATATTATAAAACATCATATTTGACTAAAATTTTCTCCAAAAAGTATAAGAATCTAATGGTTAAAAATACACATGTTATGGTATGCATTATTTCTATACCATTAGATGAGTTTTATACACACATCAAGATGTCACATCAAATCTATATTATAAAACACCATATTTGACTAAAATTTTCTCCAAAAAGTATAAGAATCTAATGGTTAAAAATACACATGTTATGATATGCATTAGTTCTATACCATTAGATGAGTTTTATACACGCATCAAGATGTCACATCAAAGTTAAAACACTCACACCAATAATATACACACAATAAACTCTCACATACTAATAATTTTGTCTACATTAAAAATGCCATAACTTAAAATAAAAAATTCAAAATTTAATAAAAATTTAATATTTAAAATCTACTAATCAAGATCAATTAAAAAAGATCCATCATGACTATATAATTATGCAAAAAAAAAAATATCAAGAAAAATTATTGTGTAACATTTAAGAACATCGCTATGTGTTCGTACATTATTGATTATCTCAATTTGTCATTTTTAGGACGTACGTTACGTGGTTGGATTATGATTAAAAGACTCTTTAAAAAATAAAAATAAAATCGGTCTAATCCGGTGTACTTTTAGTTTTGTCAGCATGGAGATATATTGAACTTACGTTTTCGCTGTTCACAACGTTCGACCAAGAAATTTATATTGAATTTTGATTTCGCTGTTTAGCATGAAGATATATTGAACTTTCATTTTTTTAATGGGTTCAAAGTAGACTGATTGATTTTGTCGTTACGTGGATGGATTATGATTGAAAGACTCTTTAAAAAATTTAAAACAAGTATGTTCAATCCGATATATTTTTAGTTTTTTTAGCATGAAGATATAATGAACTTACATTTTAGTTGTTCACAACGTTAAACTAGATTAGACAATGGGTTCAAAATAGACTGATTGATTCTGTCGAATTAAATTCGTCACACGTTGATTTTTTTTTATCCTATTATCATTTTTTTTATTTTACTGTGCCGGATGGCACGGCTATACCCTAGTTAATGATAAAACATATATATAGGTAAAGATTTTGTTGCCGGCAATTCTTTTGCGTGGCCGATCTATAAGAACCAATTAATTCTAATCCTTGACCGGAATAAGCTCCCTCACCTAGAAAAATACGATACGTTGTGGTTTTCTGGACACAAAGACAAATGTGGCATGATAAATATGAGCATTGCATCTTTTATCAATTTGTATAACAAATTACAATCGAATTACAGTGTTTTCTTACTAAATATTTATTTATGCTAATATTTTACTTTTATTTTTTGGGTTTTAACTTTAATTTGTGTATATGAAAATTAACGCTCCAACATGTTGGCTTCAGCGTCACAAGGTCCAACGAAATATATAATTCGAGTCTAAATTTGTTTACCTCGTATAAAGAGGCCTGGAAACCTTATTATATAATTGGTTAATGAATTTTTTAATGATATTTATAATGATCATAAAAAACTAAATTAGTAATATGATCATATAAAATTTTCACCAATTTGTATAAAAAAACTAAATTTAAAAATTAGTAATATGATCATATAAAATTTCAATTGACGAAAATAAACATATTTATTACATTTTCATTGCACTCACTTCTAGTTTGAATTTTTTGATTAAATTTTGCTCATGAAATCATTCATTCGTTTACCCGTCGAAATAGATGGTCCTG
The DNA here is from genome assembly GCA_021464415.1 of Lonicera japonica. Taxonomy (NCBI): domain Eukaryota; kingdom Viridiplantae; phylum Streptophyta; class Magnoliopsida; order Dipsacales; family Caprifoliaceae; genus Lonicera; species Lonicera japonica. The sequence continues at coordinate 47,093,215 of CM038464.1, forward strand.
ATTATTTTTAAAATAAGAAATTTCCTTACAAGAATATTTCCGAATATATATATATATATATGGGAAATTTCAGGTGCGGACCAATTCGGACGGATTGGTCCCTTTTATGACAGTTTTGCGTCATAAATAGCATACCCCAAATGTTTTTATGACGGAAAACCATTGTAAAAGGACAAATCTGTAAGAATTGGTCCGTACCAGAAATACTCCGTATATATATATAAGTGTGACATCATTTAAAATATAATCCTCGCCATATGGTCTGAAAATTGTTGAAATTTTGTAGATGTCAGAAAAATTGTGGAAAAGATCTTTTTATTTTATGGTGATTTTGTTTCTATCCACCCTATTTTGCAGTTAATCTGTGAATGTGGATAGACTGACAAAAAATATTATTAATTTAATTTTATAATATTATTTTGAATAATAATTTAATACTAAAATATACACTAAATTAATAAGTATAACCACTTTAAAATTTTAGATTCTAATATTATTAAATGTCCCTTTCCCTAGCCTCTTTCTTCTTCCGGGTCAACATCATCCTCACGTATTAATAATTTTCAAATCAATCAGACCATGCGCAGCTATAAACCCTAACCTTAGACCGTTTGAAATTTTTTAAAAGGTTAATAAGAAAGAAATTAAAAGGGAATTATTGAATCAACTAGCGCAATCATTCAATACACCCCGGTTCAAAACATTATAATCCAAGTTCAAAATCTTCATCATACCCCCCAATGCATACATACAGTCACGCACATATATATATATATACATACACAATCCCCCTTTATATTCACCTCTTTTTTCTTCTTTGATTTCTTGGTTTTTACATTAACGGTTCAGTTTTATGTTTTAGTTGAAAGCATAGGCTTCAAATCCCAAGGCAGATCATTGACACCAATTGCTGATCTCAAGGGCAAAACCAGCATAAAAATGGATTATATCACCACTAACAAAATTTGGGGAAAACCAATTTGAAACCTTTTTCAATAAATTCAAGTTCGTTTGATTTCAATTCCTCATTTGTTGATGATCTTGATGGAATTTTCCAATCTACTAGTAATAATCGGAAACAACAAACTTCAAATTCAATTGGTTTTGATGATTTGGATTAGGAATTTTAAATAAAATGTAATCTAAATTTATACAATTATAAATTAATTTTAATTGGTGGATATACTTATCAATTTTGAAAAGGTAATATTGTAATACGTTGTACAAAATTTTCATGATTTAAGGGTCGATTAACTGCAAGATATGGTGGATAAAAACAAAATCACTCTTTATTTTATTCCAAGGATATAATTTCTATTTATATAAGGGAAGGTTGTTGGATATTAAAATATATAAAGACTAAGATTAAATTTGCAATAGAATTAATCCCTAATAAGCTATTTACATGATAAATTCGGTATATAACAACTGAGAAAAAAATTGTTCTTATCATTGTAGTCCGCATTAATTTTACAAGAATTCGTGTCAATACAAAGGGTGTTGGTAAAAGCACTTTAGAAACCAATATTTACATCCATTTTTTAAGCACCCATGTTAAAATCTTAAATTTGGAATAACACCCCTCCACAATTAAAGCACCCTAAAACAAATATGCCCACAAAAAACTAAACAATATATTTTTTCATTATAAAAGATAAGCTCTTTTTTCTTTTTTGAATTATATAAGTTCCCAGGAAACGCAAAAACTGTAAGGTCCCGTAATTTATTATATATATATATATACATTGTTTAAATTTTATTTACTTATCTTAAATATTGGTTTGGCAATTTTGGTTTAGTGGGAGATTTAAAATGCAAATTTAGAGTTATATTTCTCTTAACTTCCTTATTTACTTGGGTCCTAGTATTTGAGGGAGGGAATTTTTGTACGTAGATCCCATCTTCCACAACAAGATCAAGAGAGAGAGAAATACTCGAAACCCTAATATTATTGTATTCAGCTATTTTAGATAGGGCAGCGACGATCTAGGACATAATTCTGCTAATCGAATAGCAAGTCGAGGTAAGGGACTCAAACTCTATCTAACCCTATCTTAGTCCGGTACTATGTATGTTTACGAGGTAAGTAGGATATGTGTAAGTGGATGTATTGGTTATTAATTTCCGGATTGGGTTAATTAGATTGATAACAAGGCTGGACTCGATCATTAAATATTCCACTCATGAATGGGACAGATTTATGGTTTTGCAAGCAATCGGTATATGCTTGAGCGGTATATAGATTTAATACATGCCGTCGATCGTTACTTCGTTAGTGAAGAAAAAATAATAATACAAGTGGGTACATCTACGTATATTAGCACCTTCATAAATCTTATATATATATATAGATATAGATCGATGGATCGATAAATGTGTGTGAACATATATATATATATATGTATATATTCCTTTATGCTCAAGGAATGGGAATACCAAGAGATCAATGATAACAGTGAGGTTAACGCAAGGGGTGGAGCATCTTCAAGCAGTAATAGACATGGTTCTCGTGAAATTTAACCAAATGACGATGTAGTTGAGGTTAAAGTTGAGCTAGAGGATGAGGAATTCAAGGAAAGACCGGGTGATTTGAAAAAATCTCAAGAGGTAGAGCCGGAACCGTCGATAGCACAAGATAAACCTCGACGGACAATCAAACTACTCTCTAAGTTTGGTTGGGATGACAAGGTCAACTATGCCCTTATTACAAGTGAGGGTGATACAACTAATTATAAAGAAACCATCAGTGTCGAAGACAAGAAGATCGAGGCACAGTTAGTTGCGAAGGGGTTTTCTCAAAAGGAATGGGTTGATTATGATTATATTTTTTCCTTGGTTATAAGACACACTTCGATACGAGTTTTACTCGCAATGGTAGCTCAGTTTGACTTGGAGCTTGAGCAAATGGATGTAAAGACAGTATTTCTTCATGGTGATTTGTATGAGACGATTTACATGGCACAACCGGAAGGGTTCAACGAAGTAGGTAAGGAAAAATATATTTCTCAGCTTAAAAAGTCCTTGTATGGACTAAAGCAATCGCCATGGCAATGGTACCTACGGTTTGACTTAATTATGTTGCGTATTGGTTATCAACAATTTGATGGTGATCATTGTGCCTATGTTTAGAACTTTGATGATGGCTTTTTCATTTTGTTGATACTTTATGTAGATGATATGCTTATAACGTATCGAAATATGTCAAAGGTGAAGGAGCTCAAGGAGCAATTAGGCCGAAAATTAGACATAAAGGATCTTGGGGACGCACAAAAGATCTTTGGAGATTTAGAGAGATAAAAAGGTCGGCAAGTTGTGACTTTTGCCAAATAAGTATATTTCTCATGTCATTGAGAAATTCAATATGTCAAGTGCGAAACCAGTTTATACTCCGTTAACTCCTCATTTTTCTTTGTCCGCAAAGTAACGTCCTACCTTTTTTGATGAGTGTGCCGAGGCACATAGATGTGTTTAAAAGTGAATTTGCACCTAATTATTTCTTAAAATTGGACCATGTTTTTTTTGCAAAAATGGATTTTTACCTAGTTCTTTATCAAATTTGGACATTCTCAAATTTTACTGCAAAAGTGGATTTGTACATAATTCTTTCTCAAATTTGGACCTTATTTTATTGCAAAAATAAAATTGAAGTACATGTGCTGAAACTCTAATGAGGTCTTGGCCCTCTGGTAATGGTCGTCATAGCTCTAGCAATGGAGGACAATAATGGTGGCCAGTTTTAATTAAATTTATTTATTTTTAGAAAAAAAAAAGGAAATGGAGGAAAAGTATTTTAGGTAAGAAAAATGAGTATCCATATTTTTAAATGGAGGAAACCATTTCAACCCATTGCCTATTTTCTAAATCTTTTTAATAAGATTTATTTATTTAACGTGTACTATCAGGTCACACCAAAAAATATTAAGTTATATATGAATCTAGAAAACATTACTTAGCTAATGTATGCACAAACAACATGTTTAAGCCTTTAAGGTGTCATTGTTTAATCACTTAATTTAAAGTGTTGGATTTGAAAAAATATTTGCGTTCATTATCAAAACCGGCCCATCTATAGGAGCTTAGAGTTGTGCTAAGAGCCCCACTGATGGGAGGGGGGCCAATTGGCTTACACACTATGTAATCTTTATTAGGAAGGCACAATTAGTTGGGCTTCTTAGTTTGGTTAAAAAAAAACCCTCTAATTTATAGTAAAATTAGTGATTTTGTTTTTACCTATAAAAGCACAAAACACTATTAGGTTGTTGTAATTTTGAATCGTGAACTTAATTTGGGTAATCATTTTTGTCGCCTAAAGATGGATTTAAAGCTCAAAATGATGATGCATCATCTATGAGTACCTCTAAAATATTTTTGGAATATTTTTGTTAAATGCATAATCAATCATTATGGAGGAATGTATGTCTAACTAATTTAGACATTTGAGCATGCAGATTAAGTCTGGGTAGCAAGATGTGGCATCCTCTTGTTCCTCTTCTATGGTCATTGGTTACTTGGAAGGCTATGAAAGTCGAGCTTCCTTTTGATTACAACTTGCAGCAAATTGGTATTTAGCGTGCTTCTAGATGTTGTTGTTTTTGTGTTATTCCTCAATGTGAAACTGTTAATCATCGCATGTTTTCTTTCAAAAGTCCCATTGCTCAAACTTTATGGAGGCTAATGGAAATTAAGTAAGATGAAGATATTTGGCATACAATGAATGGTGGATTAACAAAGTCAGGTCTCCGTGTTATAAGGAATTATAGAAAAGTGGAGGTTTTATGTGTGGTTTACCCTCACCCTTAAGAGAGGACTACATATACACGGTAGTATACGGGTTTTCTTGATTTTATTCCTTATAATCGAAAAATACATAGTACATCCATGGTGGTCTACAGTCAAAATTACAAGATGTTTCTCTCTTTCTATCCTCTTTATAGGTTTTTATGAGTCAAGCATCCTTATGGCCCTCCAATATGTTGTGTTTGACTTGTAATCAAAGATGCTAGAAATGGTGCAAAAGACATTTTGCAGCAAAACGGTCAAGGGGATTGCATGCTGGAAATGTGCGAAAGCACTTTTGCACCTAGACTGGTAAATGCCAAAAGTCTATTTTTTCACTTAGTATAAGTAGGGAGATTTATTTCTATTTATTAAAAGAGGTGCTATTGCTAGAGAAAGAAAGAGAAACTTGTTCTTATAAGAAAGTTATTTCTTGTAAGAGGCTACATAGGGTTTAGTTAGGGTTGAGAGGATAATTAATTGAAAGTTTGTTTCGTTAATTTAGAGTGGGGATTATTGAAAGAGTTTTAGCGTAATTCTTGGAAAGGGAACGGGTTATGCCAAAACAGGTAGTGACAAGTGGATTCGCGGTTGATATCCGAGTGATATACAAATAAGTTTCGAGATTCACTCAGATTCGCGGATGAATCTGAATTTCTTTTATTTTTTCAGAGACATCCCATCATCCAGGCACTTGGACTCGTGCCCCTTGACTTGAACACCCGCATAGTTTGTCACGTCAGATAAATATATGGGATAAAATATAAAATACTTAGAATTATTTTATTTGGTGCTTTATTTAGTGAAATTGAGAGAAATATAATGACAATATTTAATCTTCTTACTCCTAATTCAACGTGCCAAATATAATCTCAAAGTATAATTTAATTAAGAAATTCAAGTGAGCTAGGCTAATTGTCCCGGGCTTTCTGAAACCCTTGTGTTGTGATTAAGGGTGTGCATTAATTGATTCGAAACTATTATATTTATTATAATTCACTAACCAATCCAATCTAACATAATTTTATATTTTATAATCCAACTCAATCGGACTCAAAATACAATCTAATTTGATATTGGATTAGATTGATTCAAAACACATGTCCTTTGTTTAAGGATTCTTTAAGTTTCAATAATATTCAAAATAAATCCAATCAACTTACAAGGACCAAGACAAAATAAAAAGTTCCTTTCGTTACTAAAATAAAAATCTAAATTAAGTCATTCCATATTAAAGTTTCATTTATTAGTAAAATAAAAGAGAACTAAAACAGGGTTTACTTGTTAGTTATTTTATATATATAGCAATAATAATGTGTAATGCATTCTGTTTTAATAACTCAGAGCATAATAATAACCAATTACGTATGGATAAATATCATTTTTAATCGAGGTTGGATTGGATCAGTTTTCTAAAATGCAAACCAATCCAATCCACAAACTTCATTAAATCCAATCAAAATTAAATTAGATTGGATCGATCGGTTTAAATGAATTAGATTGAATTATGCACACCCCCACTCTTGTGAAAGGTGTATGATAATATCAAGAACTATAACTAATTGGGATTAAAGTGGGTTTGTTTTGCTATCCCCAATGTAATATGTTTTTGAGAGATGAGGAGCAAATAGTTACCCCATCCCCACTAATCCCATGAGATCCTGATTGCTCGATCGAGAGATTCTCTCGGTGGCCTCAGAAAGATTTTACGCAACGGTAAATCGAACCTAAAATCTTTTGCCTACTTACATAGTTCCACGTTCGCCCTTACCGTTGTATCAACCCTTTGGATTATTAGTTGGCCTGCTATTTAGTTAAGGATAGTTCGAAATACTTATTAATTATTATAATCGAAGTTCACATAAACTATGAATTTCTCCATTACTTAAGATGGGCCCAAGTCTCTCTCTCTCTCTCTCTCTCTTAATTTGTCACTATTTCCTCTTGACTATGTATTTCACAAGACCATATTACATATAAATAATATTTATTAAAAAAAATTATGATTATCTTAAAGAGCATCATAGACAATATGATTAGAGATAGTTTTTTAAAAATGATTTTACACAAATTTTATTGAAGATACTCTATACTCGAATTCTAATTTTCGAACGTACTTCATGAGAGGAGATAAACTTCTCAACCCATATATATATGGGAGCGAAAATATATCTTTTCTATTTTAGTTTTATTATTTCATCTTATACTTAAAAGATTACTAAAATTTGAATGATCTTTTAATTAATCTAACATTCTAAAATTATTTTAAATATAGATATTTTATATGAACCTTTTAATTTACGATAATATTTGATATATCAAAGATAGCTTTTAAAGTACAAAAACACCTATTCAAATTGTTAATAGTTATGCCCTTTTTCAAGAATATCAATATTTCCGACCTAAAGAATTTTTTATATAGATCAACTATTGTGAGTGAAAGATCTCATTTAGCCTTCGTTTTATTGTAAAAAGTTTCAGACGATCTGGTACGTACGTAGGCCCCTATATATATGTATTGATAAAATTTGAAAAATAATCATTTAGGCTCCGTTTGATAGTAACATGGAAAATGAAAATAAAAATAACTAATTTGGGTGAGAAAATGGAAAATAAGTTGAGGCATACTCTCCTCTCATACTCATTTTTGTGAGTTTATGTCCTTCATCCTTCTTTAATATTTTGTGAAAAAAATTTCTCCACCATCACCCAAAGAAAATTTTGTCATGGAAAAAAGCAAAAAATAAGAGTTAATCTCACAACATCCCTCAACTTACTTTCCATCTTCTTACCTAAATTTGTTAGTTTTATTTTCATTTTCTATGTTACTATGAAACGAAGCCTTAACTAATGTAGCGCTCTAGAATAGTCCAATGGAATGTGCACCATAATTGTGCTGGTTTTTCACATGCTATATTTTTATGTACAACTATTAACATTTTTATCCATGGTTGTCGATATCTCTTTTCGTTCAGAAACGTAAAGCTTTATATGTATGTTTCTCTACAAATATGACCGGACAGTGGTGATGCCTAGAAACGGACCGAATTATGTGCAGCTTGGTGAGCTAGAGTAGCATCATATCATCGTCATAACATCAAACTCACACTAACATGAATAAAAAGAAATGAATTAAGAATAAGATAAAGAGACCGGGTTTTTTGTGGGGTTCACCCTTGAAAGAACTATGTCCACACGATTGAATATGGTTGTCCTTCATTTTATTCCTGATAATCAGAAAATATAGAGTATAGCCACGATGGTCGGATTCGCAAGATGTTTCTCTCCTATCCTCTTTGGGATTTAGTGAGTCAAATTGTTGCTATTTATGATTCTCCTTTAGAGTGCTACCATTTTTATTTTCTTATTTGAACAATCTTCCTAAGTTGATACACAAAAAGTTAGTAGGATAATTAAGTTAGCCCATGTATCATTTACAAACAAAAATACCCAAAAAGTATGATGTACTACGACCTCGACAAAACTACTACTATTCCAGGTTCCTACGACAAAACTATTATTCCAAGTTAATTATACATTAGTAATTCACTAAACAAACAATCCAAACAGAAGTAATAGTACTTAACACCTGCTCTTAATCATATCATAACACCAAAATATAAAAACTAAATATAATACTAGTTCAGACGTCGCAACATAAAAATATGGTGATATAACCATATTTAACCCATGTTTACTCAAACTGGTGGGAGCCAAAGAAATTTAGGGTTACATTTGTGACCTGGAATTGATTGAAGAGATCCATCCCCTGAGTTGAATACACCGATATCAGAATTTTCTTGTTTATTAAGCTTGCCATCGAAACTATAATAGGCATCAGTAAAATATATCTGATTTCCCTTATATCCAGAGATCGAAGAGACGAGACGAGATCGAGAATGTTGTATTCAACTCTAAAAATAGAATGTTATCACTTATATTTTTCACCTCGACCCAACTAGAATTAATTGAGTCAATATAGAATTTGCTATGAGTAAAATGAATATAGCAAGCAACCATAATTAGGCCCGCCACAGATACTTTGCCAAGGCCCCTGTGACCAATAGCCTTGCAATTTCTGTCATATTTAAATTTGGACCAACTCCATTACTTTCAATCGCGAGGAGTTGTCATGTGGCAAGTAAAGCATGCAACTTACCTTTATGGAAAATAATGCCATGATAAAAAAGTTCGGTTTTGCCCCTGTAATGTAATCTTTTAAAGGGATGGGTCTCCATCTCTTATCTTTCAACTTGCAACAAGCCAATCTCGCATGTGGACCATAAATAGCAACAATAAGACAATCATCACTAGAAGGAGTTGACGAAATCACAACCTTGCTTTCAGAAAAGATTTACATCCTCGTATGATCGAAACTCAAATACTTCATTGTCCCCTTAGGGCTTGTTTGGTTCGAATTTTAAGAATGGAATTGGTATTATAGATGTCAGGAAACCTTTATTCCAATCAATTAGTGCTCGTTTGGTTGGAGTTTTAGGAATGAAATTGGCAAATTTTTTCTGAATTTTTTTTTCATTTTCTGGAAAAAAAAATTTCATTTTCTTGAAAAAAGAATATTTTTGTTTCCATGGAAAAAAGAATATTTTCGTTTTCTAGATTTTTTTTTTTTTTTTGGAAAATAATATTTTTTTCTTTTTCTGGATTTTTTTTTTTTTCATTTTTTGGAACAAATGTTGATTTTTAAGTAAGGGTAAATTTGTCATTTGATGGAAAAAAAGGAGGATTCCCTTGGAATCCTAAGCTTTCCTCCCAAATTTGGAGGGAATAAAAATGAATGAAATGGAGGAATTTAGCTTTCCTAGGAAAGCTCCTTTCCCTTCTAAAATTCCAACCAATCACCGGAATCCTATCTGGAATAGAATTTAAGATTTCAGGAATCATCAAAAACTCAAATCAAACGGGCCCTTAATCTATAGCAAAAACAGAATATTCTTTGTCAACTTTATTAGGATGATACTTTATCATGTCTGGAAACTTGTTTCTATGAGGAAGTTTAATTCGGGCCCCTGTAAGAGGATTGATAAGATATATTGCAGTTGGGCCACTAGAATTTGCATTCTCTATCGTCGCTACCCAACGATGAGAAGATCCTTTGAACACCTTTCTTTTTACCTCTGGTAAATCAAGCATGTAAAATTTCTTTTTAGTTGGGTTAAATAAGGCATGTGATGCCTCTATGTTATCATCAAGTGCTTGTAGCAACCACGGAAATTGCCTTTCTTTGTGGTTAGGCATTTTTGGAAGATCACAACTCCAAGACACACAGACAGTGTGAATTCGTACTTTATCTGCGTACAATACTAAATGATCTTATATGATTTCTAAAAAATTCACCGGCAGCTTAGACCACTTCCCCATTATCAATTCTACACGAGAAAGAATAAAACGTCACAACAATCGGCAATATTTGAACAGACAAATTTATGGATTAACACATTAAAAATATCACATTTATAAGAACATGAATAGACATGCATAGATGAATAAAGTGATAATCCACACATAAAGTACATTTTAATATCACTTTCAATCACGAAATCAATCGGAAAGGAACTATGACCAACTATCACGCGTGGCGTCTGATAGTACAAACGTGGCCATGTGTGGGCTAATCAAGCGCGCCTAGATTAACGAAGCTTGTAGAGGTATGCATACGTAGCAGTTAAGCGACATTAGCAAAATAACGAGAAAACACATTTGTGTACACCTAAATAGTGAGTTAAGTTATTGGTGCAATCAAAATTGAGAACATGAAGAAAAAGAGAGAAAATATTAAACATGAGGACTAAAAACAACTATAACATGGGGCTTTACTATTACTTTAATCGCCAAATTGATTCGGAAAGGGGATAGGAACTATTTAGAGGAACAAGTTTAGGAGAAAGTTGTACCAACACAAATTTTTTTTTCATTAAGAATTATAAGAAAGCCTTCCGCCTCCGATTAATCGTACGATTTTGGCTTTAGTACTTTTAGTAAACAATGTTTTAGAACTTCATCACCAAATTAAACTTAATATTCTTGAAAATTGAAAGAACATAAAACTGTGCGAAAAGGCCTTGAATGCAAGAGCACCCACATGAAAGCATTATTGTTCTAAACTATCAAACACAAAAGCAAGCACGAGAACCAATTTCAATTAAAGTAACAATCTTCACTGCTGACTACTAAACTGTGTAACCCCTGATAACACTAAAACCCCCAATCTAGAGGAAATTGGAGCAGCTACTAATAATACATCAAAACAATATATGATACAAATTAAGAATTGAATTAGCTCAATAAATGGTCTAGTGGTACACATAAAATTAACATTCTAAATTGAATGGTATCATTATCCATCCACAGAAGAGTGGCATCACTCTGGTAGGGTTCGAACTCCACCATGGTTTTACTCTTTTCTCACTCTGGCATACACAGAAAGGTCTTATTTTCCTCTTTTTCAAATGAATCACGTTTCTTTTGTCTAAATCCGAAAGGATGAAATTTTTTATTAGATATTTTACCCATTTTATTTGGGACATGAAAAGGGCCCATGTTATGTTTATTTTAAATGTCCAATTATTTTTAGTAGCACCAATTTTAGCGATTTACTTATTATAAACATTTTTGGGTTTCTTAAGACATTGTCAATTGTTTTGTATTTTGTTAATGATATATTTTTCAATTTATATATTATTGTCGGTAAGTGGTAATTGAGATACAAAGACAACTTGACAATATTTAAAAAAAAAAGAATATATTGGCAATCAATAGCTCACTCGACCATGACTTGCTAAATTATACTCATTTACTCTGTGAGAGGTTATTGAAATAGTGTATATTTTTTAACACTGCGTGAACAATACAAATTTTGACTGTTACATATGTAGTTTTGTAATTCTAATACCACTTATTAAATAAAGGTAACCCCTACAATAAAATAATACAATATTTTAACGTGGTTTTTGGGATAAAACAAATAGGCACCCTCATAGATCTCCTTTGTTTTGGCTTTTGACCCTTTACATTTATAAGGGTTGAGTTTTTTGGGATAAAACAAATAGACAACGTAACCTTATAGGTCTCTTTTGTTTTGGCTTTTGATCCTTTAGATTTATAAGGGTTGATTCGGAATTGAGTAAATTACACCCAAGCTAACTAAACTATTAGTTTTTTTTTTTTAATTTAACTCATAAACTATTAATTATTTCAATTTACCCACTTAACTATGTAATTGTTTCAATTTACTCATTAAACTATTAATTGTTTCAATTTACCCACTGAATTATTTAGTTGTTTTATTTTACCCACCAAATTATTGATAATTTCGATTTACACGCTCATATATTTATTTGTTTCAATTTACCCACAAATTTTGCCAGAATCTGTTTAAAAAAATTGACAGAATTGGACATGTGCGGTTCACATTTAGAGTACTAGCGGATTAATTTTCCCTCCTATGTGAACCGCACATGTTCAATTTTGTCAACATTTTAAATGCATTCTGACATAATTAATGGGTAAATTGAAACAAGAGTAAATAACCCAAATGACCATTAAATGTTGGATTCAATACCCTCATCAAACTTTAAATGAATCACTCTAACCATCAAATTTTAGAGCGAGTACCACTTTCTCCATCCCGTCCAATTTGGCTGATAAACTGGACAGAATGAAGCCATATGCAAAGCATATAATCGACTTCATTTAAATTTAGTTTGGTAATCTAGTGGGTAAATTGAAAGAATTGAGTTGTTCAATGGGTGAAATGAAACAATTAATGGTTTAATCGGTAAATTGAAACAGCTCAATTATTTAGTGGCCACCGATGTAATTTACTCTTCGGAATTTCAATATCCATTAGAAGGTTTTTTAACCAAGGTACCATTATTTTTTAACTTATTAAGATGATTTTTTTACTTTTAAGATTTGTTTGGTTCAAGTTTTGGGAAAGAAATTGGCACACTAGATTTCAGGTTAGTTTTTTTCATGACATTTAGGATTCCTTGACAGTGTTTGGCTTGAACATAAATTCTACTTTCCCTTTTATTGTTTGGTTCAAAAATGGAACAATTATCAATTACAAAAGTTCGTTCAAAGATCGCATTAAATTGGTTTGAACAGCCTGCGTAAGGTCTCTTGGAAAAGAGTTGTTTGGAGTACTGATCATGGCCGTAGCCACTATGGGGGCAAGTTGGGGATTGGATTTGGATAAATTGTTTTGCAAGCATAGTATATTTTTTTCTCTTATAGGGACCTTTGTGTGAAATTTAAAGTATGTGGGTACGTTTGTAATTTTTGTGATAACCTTGGGGTTATGACTACAACTATTGTGATAAGAAAGAGTAAACTACTAAAAACAAACTCAGTTGTTTGCTATGGCAATGAAACTTTGGGTTGATAGTTTTAATAGATGTCATGTCATTTTGATCCTATTAATTAATGGGCGTTAGGTGTTAGGTGTATTTGTCCGTCGAGTAAATTTATTTATACTTGTGTCGTTTTTTGTGAAATAAGTTATTATTGATTGATATATTGATTGATAAATTAATTATGTTGTTTTGAGCTTGCATTTGTCCATGGAATTTGAAATTCGATCTAAAAGTATTGTTCTTGATTAATAAATAAATATGGACAATTTATTTTGATAAGATCGTCTCAATTTTATTAAAGTCTATCTTTGACCTTGGTAATAAAATTGAGAGTACATTTGGAATGTATTGGACAGGACCACGTGAAATTAATTTGTGATATTGATCACACAAATTTAATTTCACTTGATTATCGTACATGGGACCTTAATCCTGAACGGATAATGGACTTTGATTACTAGCTTGAAGTTCTTTGAGGTATCAATGGGAGATATCAAATTGCTGATCAATATCTCGATACTTTGGGAATTAAAGTGAACTAACGAGGAACATATATTCATAACATGGAATCCGTCACCTTTAGGTATGATCATGACCTTACTGGTTCTTCTCGTGGACATTTTAATCTGAGCTCAGTAATTCGACAATGATTGTCGAATTCAGTAATGTGATGTGATCACATTGAACTGTCAAATACAAGATGAGAGTTGAGGATTAATGAATATTTGGAAAAAGGGCTTTTGGCCAATTCTATTTATTCCAAATATTCGAGTTGATTGACGGGGGTAACATGTAGGAACGATAGGTCAAAGGATATAATTATTGATTATTGCTTCAGTAATTTCAATTAGACAAAGCGTGCAATCTCATTCTTTTAGTGGAATAAAACGTGATTAATGAATTATTACAAGTGATCAAGAGTTGACCGAGTCAAAATTAATTTATTGGAACTTAGTTTAATTGGGTCTGATCAGGTCCCCTCAGTGGCTTCACTAATATAGAGCTATACAGGCTTATTACCTTATTTAGGCTGTGCAGAAATGGGCATGGGTTATGGTACTAGGGTTGGTAAGGTTTTGGAGTATGTATAGGTTATAAATAGTCTCATAAGACTATTTCTTTTACCCTAACAAGCACATAGGCGGGACACGCACAAAAGAGTGTATTGTGTATTTTCTCCTTACGAAAAAAACTCTGTCCCTAGTGTAACCTAGATCTAGAGAGGTGGCCACACACCGGTATAATTGCTCTTAGAGAACACTGGGGAAGACTTGAGGGCTTGAAGCTTCAGAAGATTCAAGAATGGAAAAGATAGGAATTATTGTGAAGCACGTTACAAGGGTAATTCCTCAAACACCAATGTGTTTTAACAATTATATTTAATCCGATTGAATGCACGAAATAGATCTAACCCTTTAAAGAGACGTTGAACCACATAAAATTAATTTTCTTGTGATGTCTACATCCCGGGTTCCAACACGCTAGGTCCAACCTCCACCAAGATACTATGAACTAAATAAAGACCAAAGTGTGCGGGATGGGAATGCTACTTATGTCTGTGGGTTACTTCAGACTTCTAATGGTGAATGGGTTTGTAGGTTGTTGTGGTCAGAGTAATCCTCGTTACACAGAGCTAACGTCAATTAAAGAAGGTTTAATTTGCAAGCTTTTCTGCAGCGGGGTTGCATGCATATAAATTTGGAATCCGACTCATCCACGGCTATTAACTTGGTTAATGGCTTTCCGGAGGATGATCATCCTTACTTGCAACTGGTTCGTCCTTGAATACAAGCATACGTCTACACAAAAGAATTTGAAGCAGCTCGATTACATATGTGCCACATAACTACAATCTTAATGTTGATTGTATATCTAAACTTGGGCATGTTGTTTGTACAAATTTTAAAACTATTTGGTTCTATAGTGCTCCCCCTTCTCTTTTGGAGGAGGCGAGGAAGGATAAGTATTAAGTAATATTGGGTCTTTCAGCCCCCCCAAAAAAAAGAAGAAGAAGAAGAGTAAACTACGCAAATGACCCTTGAACTATGGAACCAATTCCACAAGTTCATATACTTTAGAAAGCACAGAGTTTCATGGCCCTTCAATTTGGCAATTTAAAATTATCACAAGTGATCATTTTTAAAAGTATTTTGTTTTAACTGCAAAAAATTAACACATATATATATACACACAAACATTATAAGTCCCATTAAACTGAAATCCTAGCTACGGCACTAACCATAATGTTAACAAACGGGATTCCATTTGCCTTATGGCGGTTTGTTTGTTTTGCAAAGTATTCAAAAGTTAACAGGTTGAATTGCCTCTAATTTATTCAGATTTTTGAGGCATCATCCCTTTAATTCTTGAAAATTCCTCTTACTGGAAAACATAATACCCATTATCCTTGAACATATGATGGAAGAAGTTGGTTATTGTCAGCAAAAAAATAGAAAAAATATTCATCCATTCTTTACTACAAGCAACAAACTTTGTAGAAACTGTTTATGAGCCATACAAGTCAAAAATATGTTCCCCAAACTCCTTTTAACTAAAAGTGTGCATCGGTTTAAAACTAATATATTTGTTATAATTCACCAACCAATTCAATATAATCCAACATGATTTTATATTTTATAATCCAATCCAATCCAATCCGATCCGACTTGGTTTTAAAATCCAATCTAATTTGACATTGGATTAAATTTATTCAAAACATATGTCCTTCGTGTAAGGATTATTTAAGTTTCAATAATATCCAAAATAAATCCAATCAACTTACTAGGACCAAGACAAAATAAAAAGATCCCTTCATTACTAAAATAAAAATCTAAATTAAGTCATTCCATAATAAGGTCTAATTCATCAGTAAAATAAAAGAGAACTAAATCAGGGTTTACTTATTAGGTTATTTTATATATCTAGCAATAAAAAGATGTAACGTGGTCTATATTAATAACTTAGTGCATAATAATAATCAATTACGTAGGGACAAATATCATTTTTAATTGAGGTTGGATTATATCAGTTTGACATTGATTTCGCCAAGGTGATAACCAAACTGATCCAATGTTTGGTTGCTTTTCTAAAATGTAAATCAATTGGATTAGATATGATTAATCGGTTTGAGTAAATTTGAATGGATTGGGTTATGCACACACCCCTACTTTTTACACAATTTTTGTTTTTCTTGTTTATAGAAGCTTTCTTGCATTATTTTTATTGTTTAGTGTGGGGACATGATTTTAGCACTCTCTTATGGGTCGAATATAAAGGACGAGGTCCAACTATCATGAAAAATAGCGGATTATGAATGAGGCCCAGCAACCTGAGGGGGGGATACATAATGTTCGCCTAATAAGAGATAATATTTTGCCGAGTAAAAAGGACTACCGTCGAGTAAAAAATGATCGACTTAAGAAGAATTCCAGATTTATAGATGGAGAAAATGCCGATATAAGCGTCCTAACTAATAAAACAATGACACCTGTAATAATATAGTATGATAAATGCTTATTGTAAGAACGAATGACAAAATGACACGTGTAAAGTGCAAAGACGTTATTTACAACAAATGTGATCCCCTCACATGGAAGAAGGAGATGGGTATCACAAGGACCACAAGGTATACCCTGGATGGTCATTTTACTTGTGACTTAATCTTGCTTGGGGAGCAGGAAAAAAGAATCTATAAATAGAAGAAGGGGGCCATGAAGACGAATGAGAATTTGATAGAAACCCTACCATAAAGCAAAATCCAATTACCATCTCTACCAGCGTGGGCCAGACCTACTCTGGTTCCACTTCAATACACAAATACACCACCTACATTTATATATTACAGAATTTTCAACTACACAATTTAAAAATAAAAGCAATGCATTAAACAAATTTTATTTTTTTATTACATTAGCTTTTAGTACACTTTTTTTAATATGTAAAGTGGATTAATTAAAGAATTATATATTTGCCAGATATTTTTTTTGTGAGAAAAAAGACAAGTAGAATGGACATGATAATATGTTTTCAAAATTTTCTAATTTTGCATTGGAACGTAAAACAAACATTTTGTTAGATTAGGGTTTTAAATTTCAGATCCAAACTTTAGACGATGTACAATCTAGGCTTTTGGATTCGGTCATTAAACATCTAGGCTTTAGATTATGTCATTAAAACAAGCACACCCTTAGTCCCGCACAAGGGCATAGTTAGGAATTATAAATGACCCGGGTTAAGAATAAAATAATGATAATGTTAAAATATAACAAACCAAAATGCAAATATAATATATTCAAATACATACAAAAGATACCAACTTTTTATATACATTGGAAGTGTAGATATGAAATATTCAAAAATACACTAAAAAATATAATAATTTCCCCTTATATCTAGCCATGTACGCCATAAATATAAACAAAAAGACATAATAGCCTATTGTAATTGAACCATGTGCTCCTTAAGAAAATCAAAATCATCTACTACCAAATCTAAATCGATATCTTTGGTAAGTTCTCGTTCAAGCTGAAGAATCATACAATTAGCAAGAAACTCATCATCCATTGTCTCTCCTTGCGTGAAAACTGAAGACAATCGGAATTCGTAAAAGTGAAAAAAAGAAGAAGGGTATTTGACATTTATTTTAGTTAATATTATTTAAATGGAAAGTGGTAAATGAATGGATAAAATTTTAATAAGTGTAAAGTAATAATATTAAAAAAAATGTGGTGGTCTATACATATATATTTAAAAATAAAATTCAAGCTTATTACTAAAAAAAGTTTGAAAAAATTAGACCCGGACTACAGTCCAAGATAACCTGGCTGTACTTTCGCCCCCTAGTCCCACATCAAGAAAGATAGAAATAGTGGCCAACTAATTTCTAAAATCAATTGTACCAATTCAAAAAAGACAGCTTTGAGGAAATATTTATTTGTGGAAATAATACATTCTTCACCTAAACCCCAAACCAAACATCAATCTAGCTTATTGGAATTTAAAACTCTAGAATCCTTTTGAACACTAACTTCATTCAGAATCAATATTAAGAGGTCCAATCGAGCGGCCCTAAATGTTGAATATGGAAGTAGTTACTTAGATAGACCTTATAAGAATAAGGGCTAATTTCATTCACAAATAATTTCCACAGAATTGAGTAAATTAATGTAATTGATAGTGATGAATCCATCAGTATTAAATGGGTTTTTGAATTATCTATATAAAGTATTTTATGTATTTAACATTTTTTTAGTTATTGCTTCCGTTGCAATTTTCAATTGTAAGTGAACTCTGAATTTATTTGTATTTCATTTTTAAAATTAAAAATCTAATTGCAGCCTTATAAGGAGTTCATCATATTAATATTTATCCACATAAGTTCAAAGACAATTGTCAAACTTACATTCAATCTGCTCAAATTCAGAATATGACAATGCCATCGTCACACATTAGATTATTGATTCTCTATCATGCTTGGGATAAGAAAAGTAGTAAGTGATGATTGGTTGAGACGTTGAGTTAATAAAGATTCAAATACTTTAAGAACATTTTCAATAGGTATGTATAAATTATGTTACAAAATTTGTATAAAATTTATTCATTGTGTATAATTTTTGGTGCTTTAAAGATTTGTGTAAATTGCCACATCATCTTTTGTGTAAAATGGGTGTATATTTTACAATCCATTTTACACATTTTCATCATTTTCTCTCTCCAACTTTTTACAAAAACTTCAAAATAATATAATTAAAAATTAAAAATATATTGTGTAATAAAACTTGCATATTTGAATTCTAATCATCAAGATCTTTAAATCAATACCCACTTTGATATTTAATTATAAATAAAAAATATTTATAAAAATGTTGAATATTATATATTTCTGTGTTTTCAATAATTGGTGCCATAATTACACAAGATAAAGAATCCTTGAGAATGTATATAATTTATGTGTAAAACAAGAATAAGCTCCCTTCCCTAGAAAAACATGTGACGTTAACCAATTATAATCCTTGTGGTTTTCTGAACACAAAGACAACTCTAGCATGAGAAATATAAACATTACATATTTTATCAATTTTGTATAACAAATTACAATGGGATATTTGCTAATGCACCCCATGTTACGGGCCTAATTTGAGATTGCACCCCACATTTAAAAAACTTTGAGATTGCACTCTACTGTTAGCCACACCTCTTAACACACATTATGTTTTAAACAAACTGACCAAAATACCCCTTTGTGGGGACAAAATTGAATATAACAGTTGGACACAATGAAGATGCACCATCCATTATAAAAGCAACCAAAAAAAATATAGTAGAGTCACTAGCAAAATAGAGCAAGAAAATGGGTGGAAGTGGTGAGCCTTTACGTGCCAATTTCAAGATATATGATTAATATTTTCATTGTTTGGCCCATAGTTACAATGCACCATTTTAACACAGCAATAACCCCTCTGATGACATCTCTGTTTCACAGTGCTTCTACTGTGGTGATGAAAGCCATTGGGTGAAATCATGCCATCTAAATAATAGAACATGTAAACTTGGGTGCCCACAAAAGATGTCCTTGTATTGGTCAACTCAAGAACACAGTTATGGATGTATGTTTTTGAAATGTAAAGGGCAACCACGATGCACGTAGGGCGTTTGACTGGGTGTATCTATCTCAAGCAAAGAAAAAAGTGAATGAAGTATCATTAAGCAAAATAATATGTACAAGTGCAAATGCAAATGTTAAACTCACAGTGGAAGATAAGGGGAAGAAAGTCACTTATGAAGGACAAGTCAACGATGTAATTAAGCTAATGAGTCAAAAACTTTCAATGTAATATGTATTTTCGTTAGCATATAAGCATCCAAATTTACAAGTAGGCAGTGTAAAAAACAGTTTTAATACTTACAAATCGCATTTCCTTTGCATATTTCCAAGCTTACCATAAAAAGCCTACTTAGTTAAAAAAAATGCCTAATATTTCCTTAGCACCAAAAAATAATTTAGATACTTATTTAACATAAAAAATAGTCTTTATGCTTGTTTCTAAGGAAAATATGGCATAGATGGGGGTGTAAAGAACTTCATTTTCTTTGATGGATTTGCAGTAGATGGTTTTGGTGGTGGTAAAGGAAAGGGAATATGTAGGTCAAAAAAATCCTTGAAGGGGGGTGGATAGGGTTTTTAAAATTTAATCCGGTTTAAAAATAGTTTTAAAAAGATTTTAAGTCTATATCAAGAACCAAGCAAAACCAACAAACAATCTCAATCACAAGAGTAATATAGCAAGAAAATAAAGAGTTAGAGATAGAATGATTAAACCAAATAAGCCAAGACATTTTATTCACGCGGTTTGGTTGTTTAGACCATACATCCGCACTTGAGTAGTTCCCTCAAGAAGTTCCACTAAACTGATTTTCTTACGGGTGAAAATCAAACCTCTTATAAGTGTATTTGCCCACTACACTCACACAAGAAACCCTCTGACTAATCTATGAAATAAACCTCTCACAATTTGGTGAATAAAGTTTGTTTGGAGATGAACACCAATATACAATAACTCTCAAATGTATTTGAAAATTACAAAATAATGATCACACTAGATTTATGAAGTTTGATCAAGATATATAGCTCAAATGATGAATAATTGATCAAATCAATTCTTGATTATTTGAATAATGAAGATAGATGAAGAAAAACGATGAATAATGATTCAAACGCGTCTTAGATATTGTATATATAGTCCCAAACAAGATATAACCGTTTTAACGAGTGGTAAAAGTTTGGTGCCAAAAATGGTAAAAAAAATCATAAATCCAACTACTATATTATGAAGCATTAGTCGACTGAGCGAAGCTCATCAGTCGACTGATGGCACTCAGTTGATTGAGCCTAAGCCTATCAATCGATTGATGCCCACTATCTAACTAGCCAATTTTCCAAAATTTAGACTTTGACAATTTAGCTCCAAAATTAATTTTAATACTTAGGGGATGTTAAAAACATGTTCCTAAGACACCTATTTTCCGGAGAGCTCAAAATAAGCTCATTTGAAATTAATATGAATTTATTTGAGAAACCGATTTTTGGAGAATGATGTTTGCAAAGAGATTAAATTACAAACTTGTTTCTATCAATCTAAGAATGATGTAATTTTATATTTAAGCTATATAAATGATCAATCAAGAAACTTTGCAATAAAAACTTAAACACTCACCAATTAAAATTTAACGAGTCTTTGAGTGCTTAACAAGTTTCTTCAGTTCTTCACTTGCTTTTGTTCTTTGATCTTCACTGATTTGTAATTCCATGTTTACTTTGATCAAGGGTGTTAAGTGAGGCAAGCTAATGGCATACTTGTGGAGGAGTGATCTCGATTTCGGTTTGTTGATTTTAATCTACATAAGAAATTCATTGAGATGTGGCTATACTTAAATTAACACACATGTTAAATAACACAAGATTAATCTATTGTTATTTTCAAAACAAGATTGAAGACTTTTAGGTCAACAGAATGGTTAACATAGTCCCCTCTATGGGCATCTGAGAAACATTGACTCCCCTGTCCATTCGCCCTCTTATTGCAACTCTACCACCGGTTGCATTGAATCCCCTACCGCTTCCACCTCTAGTTACACTTATACCATATCTTGGATTGACTACTTTACCTTTTCCACCTTTTGTTGTATTTGCAGCACCTCTAACATTCATTCCCTTACTTATTCCCTCTCTTGTTGCACTTCATCCACCATTGATATGATCTAGTTTTTATTCTATTGGTCATGGAATTTTAAATGATGATCACCTTGGATAGAGCAAGTTCTAATTTCACATGTTGTGTGATTATGCCAAAGATTGGGCGTGGAAGTTCTTCACATTCGTTACACTTTTTAGTCTTTTTTGTTTTCTTTTTGAATAGTTTATTTATTGTCTTTTTAGAGTTATCCTTATCATTATCATCACGTCCTTTGATTTTATTGTTCCTAGGTTTTCTTTCTTGCCATGTTATTATAGGTGGTAGCACAACTCCATTGTTCTTTATACAATGAATGTTAAGTTATTATTCTACAAATTTAGAATGAATGTAAGTTAAGCAAAGAATGCAAATTGTCTTAATACCTCATGCCAATCATTTTTCATGTTGAATTGACCTAATATTTTTATCATATTTTGACCTACATGCCTTTGCAGTAAGATAGGGATTACAATACCTGCAAAGGAATTTAATGTATTATCAAACTAAAAATAATAAGCAGAATGTGTATGAAAAAAATATGAAAATCTTTAATCAATTAGTTGTACACTTACTGCTCAATTAAAAATCTCTAATGACTAATTAAATGCCTCACATGCACATAAGGTATGCGTGTTATCTGCCTTCACCACATCCACATTCAGGCACATTCAGATTCATTGTCCAGTGTTGACCTATGAATTTTCAAACATAGTATGTCCCATCTCTCGAAGGTTCAGTAATGTAGTCATCTTCTATTTTCTTGTAAGCCTTGATTATTTTTTTAACCCATGGTACCAGCCCATTGTCATCTCATGTATTGCTTTCCCTTTTTTTTTTTATCATACATTACCTTTATTAAAAGAAATGATATACCATTCACCATTGAACAAATGGGCTTGTCTCTCATTGATATGATAAAACTATTGAAGCTCTTTGTGAAATTGTTTGTCAAATGATCACTCTTACAAATTATGTCAAAATGTGACCTAGCCTAAAGTATAGGTCGAAAAACAACCCTAAAGGGAGGTGAATAAGGTTTTTCAAACTTAATGCGGAGTTTAAAAAGTTTTTGAAAAATGTTTAAGTAATAAACTTTAACTAGATATGTATCAAGGAAATAAGAAAAGTAATAAATCAATCCCAAGAGCAATCAACAAATAAGAATGCAAGAAAATAATTAACTTGAGTTAGAAAGATATAACCAAATGAGCCAATCGATGTCTTGTTGACACAGTTCAGTTGTTTTAGACCATACGTTCACGCCCGATTAGTTCCCTTGAGAAGTTCCATTATCCAGTTTTTTTACGGGTGAAAATCAAACCTCAATACAAGTGTAATCTTCATCACTTCACTCTACAAGTGTTATTCTTCTCACAATACTCTACAAGTGTCATTCTTCTCACCACACTCAACACAAGAAAATGCTTCTTGCTAATCAATGAGATAAACCTTTCATAATTTGATGAATAAAGTTTGTTTAGTGATGCACACCAATGAAAAACAACTTTCAAGTTTTTACAAGATAAAAATGAAGCTTACACTAGCGTTATCAAGATTGATTAATAATTTTAGCTCAAGATGAATGATGTGATCGATCAATACAAAGGCTTGAATACTTGAATATTGTGAATATATGAGAAATGAGTTTGTATAATGATTCAAGCTACTTAAAATGTGTTTTAAATATCCAATATATAGTCCCAAAGAGTATATAGCCATTTTAGAGGTTTGGTACCAAAAATGGTAAAAAATCGAAAATCGAAAATCTAACGGCAATATTTTGAGCCATCAGTCGACTGAGCAAAACTCATCAGTCGACTGAAGGACTAAGCAAAGTCCATTAGTCGATTGATGAGCATCGTCCATCAGGCCAAAATCATAATTTTTGGACTTTTGCAAGTTTACTCCAAATTCAATTTTAATGCTTAGGATAGGTCAAAAACATGTTCCTAAGACACCTATTTTCATAAAAACTCAAAATATGCTCGATTGAATTTAATATGAATTTAATTTGAAAATCAGTTTATGAAAAGTGATGTTTTTAAAAAAGATTTAATCTATGAATGATGCATAAACATGTTTGAGATATAAAAATGATCAATCAAGAAACGTTACATAAATCGTAAGCACTCACTCAATTATCGAATTAATAAGTCTTCGAATGCTTTGATTTGTTTATTTAATTTGATCTTCACTTACATTATTTGCCTTGAAGCTTTTCATATATTCCTTTGATCTTGATCTTCAATGAATTGTATATTAATGCTACTTAATCAAAGATGTTAAGTGAGGCAAGCCAATGATTTGTATACTTGTAGAGGAATGATCTCGGTTTGGATTGTTAGTTTGATCTGCGTATGATAATGATTAAAGTGTGGTTATACTTAATTTAACACACATGTTAAATTACAAATGATTAAGTTATTGTTATTATCAAAATAATATTAAGACATTCTAGGTCAACACAAAGTTTAGGCCTAATGTTCATCAAGTACTTCCTTATCCCAGTTAGTGCTGCTTCCAATTCATTAATGCACCTTGTGAAGTCTGGAACCTTATAAACAATAGCTGTAGCCCAATCAACTAAGCTCCTTGATGTATGACCCTTTCTAATACTTGCTCAAAATTTTTAATATATGCCTAAAACAACTTCTTTGATTGCAACCAGGGAAGTGTGCATCAATGCCATTTGTTAATGCTAATCCTCTATCTTAGATTATAGTTAGTGGAAGTGGGCATTTTTTTATTTCATTAGCTATAAGTTGTAAAACTTTTCATAACTCTGCCCATTCTCTTTTTTGCAAATGAAAATTACTAAAGGAAACATTCCATTATTGGCATCCATATTAATAACTACTAAGCACACTCCACTATATTTCCCCTTTAAAAAACAATCATCGAATCCTACAATTGGCTTCCAACCTCTTAACCACCCATCTAAACTTAATCTGAAAGAAACACATAAGTACTTAAACTTTCTTGTAATAGGACAATCCTACCACTTTACCAGACTACCTGGATTATAAGCATCAATATGCCTACATAATTCTCACACTTTTTTGTAACTCATTTTATAATTGAAATGCACATTCTCCAATGCTAACCCCTTGCATGCCATGCCTTTTAATATTTTACACTTATAAACCACTTGTGACATACCTTTTTGATGATATCTTTTGGGTTATATGAAGTGTGATGTAGCCTTATATCTTTTTCAATAATTTGTGCAATCCACTTAGCATTGGCCATTGAATTATTTTATGTCCATTATTCACACAAATGTGTTCTTCAACTAAACTTTTGCAAACCATTGTGTGGCCATCTTAGTATTCTAAGATAGCATATAGTTAGACCTGGCAAAACAACACGCAACACGATAACACGATACGAACCGACACGAAGTTATAAGTTAATGGGTGAGGCCTTAACAGTTTCGGGTTGTATTGGTGCCAACCCGATAAGACACGATAAGTTAACGGGTCGGGTCAGTCACTATTCGTTAACACGATAATAACCCGTTTGAACACGTTAATAATATACATAGTTATATAATATTATAAATGTACATGTATATATGTATATTTTTAATATTTTTAATATAAATGTGTATAATTTATATAAGTATTACATATATATTTGTTAATTCAAGGTAAACTTACAATATATACATATAATATTATATAAACAAACATATTTTTTAATTATATATGTATTTAACGGGTAATAACGGGTCATATCGGGTAATTCGTTAAAACCCGAAAAGATAACACCCGAAACACGATAACACCCGATAAAAAAATCACCCGTTTAGACCCGAAACGATAACACCCGAAACACGATAAAAATCGACACGAACACGATCCGAACCGACCCATTGACAGGTCTACATATAGTACAATAGATCGAACTAATAAAATAGATACATGCAAAGTAAAAAAATTCATGAAATTAACATTTACTTAAAGATGAAACAGGGGCTGAGTCCATTACAAATTTTCTCTTAGCTGCACTTCTAGTATTCTTAGTTGGACTATTATTTAATTCTAGATATGGTGCCTTAATTGCCTTTTCACTTCTTTGTGGTATTCTTTGGTGTACCAAGGTTAACAACAGTAGAAGCTTAACTTTCATTAAAAGGCACATCAAGTAAATTGGTCTTACTCCTAATATTTTGTAGGATTATCTAGGTTTATCACAGTGGATACTTATGTCCAAAGGGGGTGTGGTGTGCCTTCACAATAAATATGTGTGAGCATATCAAGCGAGGGTGGTATGTTTTTCCATAAGAATTACACTTCAGTATCACTATTCCCCCCCCCCCCCGGCCCCCAATCATGTAATGCAAGAATAAAGTTCCACCTACTGTGTTTGGACAATTAGAAGTAATCAAATCTAGTACACTTTTCATGGTATAATTATGTAGATGTACATCATTTATGTCAACATAAAAGCCCCTAATCCAATTGAACACTTTAACACCATTAACGGATTGCGCTTCTTACCACTATAGTGCAATCTAAGGTTTCTAACCAAATACGTATTTGAAAATGCAATATCAATAAATAAAAAGATAAAAACTCTTTAGAAACAAGAAGGATCACCATTTTTGACAAACCAAATAAAGAACATATCGCATAACAAATCCTAAAAAATAAAAACAAAGTGCATTAACCATAATCATTGCCACTAAATTTAAATATTGTCACAAAATCATAAAATATGCCTAAAAAATAAATAAATGAAAGAAAACCAAATCAATCATAACAAAAATCATGTGCATGAAGGAACCCTAGTAAATAACTTACATATACCCAATACCGAAAAAAAACCAAAAATCCAGAGAAAAATATGGATGTGTGGTTTATTTGGTTAGATATTACACTTATATAAACTAATTGCAAAAGGATCAAAGTTCTTCTCTTCATTCGCCCAAAACCCTTGCACAACAAGCTCTGATCGTTGCTTAGCGTGGTGGTGGTGTTTTGGTTTTCTTTTTCTATGATCATACATAGCAAATGTGTGATTCACACCTACAATAATAAGGGTATTTTGGTTAGTTTGTTTAAAACATAACATGTGTTAACAGGTGTGGCTAACGGTGGAGTGCAATCTTAAATTAGGCCCATAATGTAGGGTGCATTGGCAAAATATTCCAATTACAATGGCATTACATTGTTTTCTTACTAGATATTTATTTATGCTAATATTTTACTCTCTTTTATTTTTTTGTTTTTAACTTTAATTATGTATATGAAAATGCTCCAACATGTTGGCTTCATCATCACAAGGTCCAACAAATTATATAATTTGAGTTTAAATTTGTTTACCTCATATAAGGATAACCGGTGACCTTATTATATATTTGGTTATATTTTTTAATAAATTTCTATGGAGATAATATTTATAATAAGTAGATCATCTTTACCAATTTTTATATAAAAAAAACTAAATATAATTTAAATGGACGAAAATAAACACATATATCACATTTTCATTGTAATCACTTATAGTTTAAATTTTTATATTAAATTTTGGTGAGATGACCTACTCATTATAAAAATTATTTTCACCAAGTTTCATGAAATTATTCATTCGTTTACCCTCAAAATGAATAGTCCTTATTACTTTTAGAATAAGGAATTCCTTTACAAAAATATTTTCCTATAGGGAAAGAAACATCATGTCCTAATTTATCAAATAAATGGTTCACCTTTAGTTATAATAAATAAGATAATTTTTGGCAATTATATGTGTTTTTAAAACATCAAATCAAAGAAGTCAACAATTTTTTCTTTCTTATTCTGTCAATTTACTATAGGGAAATGATATTAGTACTCCACAATTGTCCTAAGGCACTCCAAAAATATTTTTAGTGACACTTATATAGATCTTTTGGGATACTTTTTATGTCACTAAAAATGATGGAAGTTCTTAAATAAACTCACATAATCCGTCTTCTCACCACACTAAGAGAATACTTTCTTCTCACCCCACTTATTTTTTAAAAAAACTTTCAATTAACCCAAATGGTGGGTGAGTATACTGAATGCACTATTGAGACGTTAATTTGGCTGTCACTAAAACTAAAACATGAAAATCTTATATAAACCAATACAAATATTTTTTATCGAAAACATTCAACCTACCCTATCTTTTTTATACATGCCAACGACATACCACCTATTTTTTATAAGTCAAATAATAAATTTGTTTTTTTATTGCACATCCACACAATTCATTATTGACCTTACAAAATTTCTAATTAGATATAGGGTCAAGCCCCATAAGTGACAATTTTAAAAAAAGTAAAGTGTACATTTGAAAAATAAAAATAGCAACAATATTTTTAGACTTTTAGGTGACCAACTATTTAAAATGAAACACCTGATCAAAGTAAAAATTAATTACTTAACACAAGATAGTTACCCTCGACTGTTTCCACTAGCTAATAATAAAATTTCAATCGTTGTAATGTTATTGTCTCGGGCGGATTCAGGATTCTTCCGAGAGGGGGCTAATATTTATAAAAGAAAATGTTCGCAAAGTAAAATTATTTCGTATAATAAAAACATATAAAGAAAAAAATCTCAATAACATAAAACAAATACTTGAGTTCATACAATATAAAATATTTATGGGGAACTTGATTATCAACATTAGAATTTTCAATATCCGATTTCTTCTTCTTTTCAAAGAATGAAAAAATAGTTTTTCCTTTTTCGTTTGGTGGTTGATGTTTTTCCATAGTTTATAACCTAAAAATTAATAATTTAATATTAATACAAATAATCATTTATTTAAAATTAATAATAAAAATTAAATAAACAACTCAATATTCAAATATACAAACACTAACTTAACCTAAATAGATTAAGCACTTGAGTAGATGTATTGTTTTTTTAATGTGGGGTTGAGCACTTGAGTAGACTTTTTTTATTATTATTATTATTAATATTGTACCTTTGATTTTGAATGTGGCATGTGCTGTTAGCTGTGTCGGCAGAAAAAGTTTTTTTTTTATTTTTTATTTAGTTTAAAATTATAACTTATAACAAGCTATTTATAAGTGGGTTGAGTTAGAGAGGGGGGAGTTGGGAGGAGCTGGAGGGGAGCTACATATTAGGCTGGATATATATGTATGTAATTTTTATATATAGCTAATGGACAAAAAAAAATTTGCACTGGGCTTGAGCCTAATGGGCTGGGGCCCAATTCTGCCCCTATTGTCTCCTATACCGCTGTATCTAATGAATTGAAAAAATAAAATAGATTTTATAAAAATAAATTATTTATTAAAATATTTTGGAACTAGAGTTGTAGAATTATTTGTTTGAAAGAATGGACCTTTTTAATTTTAAAAAATTTAAATGAGCAAGAAGATAAATTAGTGGCATTTTTTTAAGTACATAAATTGGGGTGAGAAGAAAGGATCTTACGTTATTTTTTAGGTTAAGATTGACGTAATATTAACTTTTGGTGGGGTGCAAAGACGGATTATGTAGGTGTATTGAAGAACACCTAAAATGATTTTGGAGTGCCTTAGTACAAATGTGGAGTGCTAAACACAAAAACTAGAAATTATTAAAATTTTCATATTTGAAATCTAATTATCTATACCTATAAAATAAGATCCATTATGATTATAAAATTATGTGCATTTTTTTTAAAGAAAAGCTATTCTAACCCACTTGTCTCTCTTTAAATATATTTTTTCTTCATATAACTTATATTCAAATCACTTTACACAAATTATTTGTTCAAATCTTAAAAATAGAAAAAGATATATGTTTTTATTTGATCTTTACAAACTTATTTTTTTTTAAAAAAAAAAAAGCGCATCACTTTTGTAAACCAATGTTATTACTAATGCTATCGTATGTTTATAATTAAAATTTTAGAAATATATAATGTTATTGTAATAATAAAGGGATACATTAATTTTTCCAAATATTTATTTTTGTATATATTGGTGAATGATTAGGGATGACAAATTAATCCAATCTGACCTTAATAAAGTGACAAAACGGGTTCGGATTTAAGCATATCATAAATGGGGCAAAATCGAGTTTTTCAATTAAAAACGCCTCAATCTGGTTGGGTCGAATATATCATTTAGTATCTCGAGTTTGGTTTTAGCAAACCTCCCTTTACATAGGTTGCATTAAAAGTTTTACATTGTTTAGGTATTTTTTGCTCAATCTCACTATTATTTAACTGTTAATTTTCTTTTATGTTACCATGCCATTTGGCACAAGCAATACCTAATGTATATATGTGTACACATAAGGCCTCATACCCAGTTCTCTTATGGTCACATGACAAGTACCACCATTCCACCCCTGCCTCACCTCACTCATGTCCTCTTAGCAGACATTGCAAACGGGTTGTTGAACTATTAGCAAACCCGGCAGGTGTACTTGAAACATGTACCAATTGACCCCTTAGCACTTTAGCCAATACATACAACAAACGAGGCCAATAATAATATCATAGAGCCAACAAATATGTAATAGTAAGAAGAGTATAGAAATAAGGATAATAAAGAGTGCTCTAAAACTTTGAAAGAATGCATACTAAGTATTTCTCATACCTTAAAATAAATATTAAGAAAGATGGAAAAAGGGATAATGATCCAAAATCCTGATCATCGGAACTCTAAAATTCCTACGTCATCGTGCTCCCTTTAATCCATAGAAAAAAAAATTCTTGAAGGAAAAATATGATCTAGAGAGGTTTATAGGTTGAATTTCTATAGAGATGCTTAGAAACCCTCCTATGGAGGTTTAGGACAAACTTGGTTTTCATAATTAAAAAAGGAAGGTTCTAAACCCTTTTCAGTCTCACCAACAACCTACGATAGACCCCTGTTGAGCTAGCCCCGACAGGCCCTTGTAAAATATCAATGCACTTTTGCATTTCTGAACAATTTTAATAGGTAGTTTCAACAAGGCCCTTGTTGATCTCCTAACAGATCCCTGCTAAACTAGAATCTAAAAAATAAATACCTAAAATCTTTCTAACCAAAACTCAACCAATACAACGAAAAGTACTAAACTTAAAATAAATAATAGAGTATAACTACTACTAATTTAAACACGAAGTGTTACACTGAATGTCCAATTTCAAAATAATATAATGTTTAAAAAAGGGCAGTGTTATTTACACCCCATATATCTGTCACAAACACCCCCCAAAGGTAAATTTCTAATCACTAATACCTCCTAAGACTTGTCTAATAAGAGGTGAGTGCATATGCACACACTCTCTCCCCACTTGGGGAGAGTTTGTTTGTAATAACTCATAACTCATTTAACATCAGGCAATGTATTACTGGAGTGTTTTCTAAATAAATGCCGTTTAATGAGGAGTGAGTGTACTTATATAAACTCAGCTTACATGAGGATAGTGTGTTGCTAAGCACTCACATAACATCAAGCAATTAAGCGAGATATTTGTGACAAATAAAGTGGTGTTAAAATGTGTTTTTAGTTAAATATTGGAGGGGATGTTTGTGACATATTTGGGTTGGGCCGCGGGAGGGGGGGTTGGTTAAATAACACCACTCTTAAAAAAATAGAGTAAACGATAAAAATGATCACTAAACTTTCAATCCAGTAACACTTTGGTCATGAAATTTTAAAATTAACCAGTTTGGCCATTCAACTTTAAAGTTAGTACTTTAATCATTCATTCCAATTTAATTACTAAATTGAACGAAATGAAATTATGGGCAAGACACATGAATTAATTTAAGCGTATTTTGATCATTTTTTGTTATAAAATAACGCACGTTGCACCATTTGTTGAAAATATTATTATGTTTTATACATTGTGTGTGTTTCATTTTGACGAGCAGTATTTGAAGGAAACTTTATTTTGTTGCAATATGACTAAAATGACCTTATACGAAATCATATACCACACAAATGCATCAAATTTAATAATTAAATTGGATAAAATAGTTAAAGTGGCACTCACTCCAAAATTATATTATTAAAGTAATTCGTTTTAAAGTTTAATTGCCAAAATAATATTAAATTAAAAGTTTAATGATTATTTAAATTGTTTACTCAAAAAAAAAAATATAAATAATATTAGGGAGTCTTAATTTTAGATGGAGGAGCAGAAAAAAGAAATAGGAAATAATTTCGTTTTTAATTAAGGAAAAGGAAAAAGAAAAAGAAAAAGAAAAGGAAAGAAAAGAACCCACCAGAAAAACAGAAACCTAGTAGAAATAGAAGTTTATATCTATCAAAAATTGCCTTTATAAGTGCAAGTACAGCTGCCTCCTGCGTTCCTCTGTCTTCGAAAACAAAAGCACGTATTAGAGATTCGATTAGAACGCGACTTCAACTTAAAGGCTTCTCTTCATCCACAGATCTGTAACCAGGTACCATTACTTCCCCTCCCCCCTCCTCGTTTGATTTAGGTATCAGGTCTCGTTTGATAGTGCTGAATTATTGATCCTAGTATTAATCTAATACTAATAAGCTATTTAATTTATACAGTATTAATACCGAAATATCTTATGCTATGCTGATGTTAATACTATGTTTGGTTATATAACTCGTATAAGGTATTATATTTTAAAATAATAAAAAAAATAAAAATAAAATAATAATAATAATAATAATAATAATAATAATAGTAGTAGTAGTAGTAGTAATGGCATTTTTGAAAATATATGATTCCTTTTTCTTAATCTTGGATAACTAATATCACACCCATATGTATTAAATTATACAACAAATAGTGGTATTAAGTTAGTCCCGGTATTAGTAATCCGGATCACATTTGTGCGAATCAAACAAGATATTATAAAAAAAGTGATATTAATAATTTCATTCCACTTTTTAATACCTGAATCAAACGACACGTAAATGAATATATCTTGATCAAAAAAATTATCTTTATTTACAAATCTAAGATAAAAACATCAGCTTTGTAGGGTTGGGTTGGGTGGGGTGGGTTGGGTTGGTTGATTAGGGGTGAAGTTGTTAATTAATCGATAGATTCCCGGTGATGCATAAAACGCTATTTGCTTGTTATTCCTGCCGAAGTCTGTTAATTGTAATTTTTTTTATTTTTTTATTTTTTTAAATCTATCATCCCTTAGAAAAATTCGCGGATTTTAGATGTTTCTTTTATATTCTTGGATTATGATTATAGTGGTTGGAGTTTATTTTTTTGGACTATATAAATATGGAGAAATTTTCCGTTTTTTCTCTGATTTTGCTCTGTTTGAACAACTATCGAAGCCTACTATAAACAGAGGAGAGCATTTTTATTTCAATGGAGGAAAAAGGTCACTGAAATATCCTTTTTGTGTAACCAAAAAACAAATCCTTTTCTTCTCTTTATGCAGATTATATATTTCATTTTGTTTTCGTTCTCCCCCTTCAGTCAAATCTTAGACATGCTCATTCACTCTTTGTCTTACTATTTTTCATTTAAAAAGAGAAAATTTAATTGTGTTATTTAATTCCTATCCGTGTATATATTTACATACTTACACATGCGATCTGTCTTTTTTATTCCTGCCATTGCTCAACTATTAGATTGTACCAAAATCTCACAAACAACACTCATTCAATTGGAATTGGGAAGGAGATGGAAACACATATGGATTGGGGTTACGAGTTGGGTATGTGTTTAACGGTCGATTTAGACCGAGAGGAACGAATAGAAAGCAAATGGATAATTGGAACGGGAAAGAATGGAATGCAATAGAAATGAATGAATTTAATCTTATTGTTGTTTGGATAGGGAAGAATGGAAAATAAATGAAGGGAAACAAAACAAGAGAGAAAAAAAAGAATGGAAAGGAATGTTGTTTAATATATTTGTTAACAAAATATGGTAAATATTTCATTAATTTTTTTTTCTTCCCCTCCCAATTCTCTAACAGTCTGTTTGGATTGAAGGGGATGGATGGAAAGGAAATAGTTAATTAGGAGGGGAATGAATGGAATAAAATAGAAAGGAATGAATTTAATTTTATTGTTGTTTGGATAGCTAAGGATAGAAAAGAATGGAATGAAAATAAATCTTGTTTGGATAGAAAGAAGAAAAGAAAGGAAAGAAATGTGATTTAATATATTATTAACAAATTAGGGTTAAATTTGGAAAAACGTGAAAAAATCATTAAAATCTTTTCTTTTTCCTCCCAATCCTCCTAATATTAGAAGGAAACAAAATAAAGGAATAGAGGGGATTGGCATCCCCTCTCAATCCCTCCGTTTCCTCTCCACTCCCTCTTATAAATCTATCCAAACGAGTAAAATGCAATTCTTCTTCTTTTTTTCCTTTCCTTTCCTTTCCATTCCCTCAATCCAAACGGACCGTAAATATTGGAAGGAAATAATATGAATCAATAGAGGGGATTGTGAATCTCTCTCATACCTTCCATTTTCTTTCCATTCCTCTTACAAATCTATTCAAACAACTGATTTTTAGTCGCTTCTCCCCTTTTACTTTTCTTTCCCTCTTATTCCTTCCATCTAAACAAACCTTAGTCGAACTAGATTACTCTGGAGTCTGGACGCACAATTTGTGTGAGACTCTAATACATATAATTTGAACAAGAATGTTTTAATAACAATAATAAATGGCCTAATACATATAATTTGAACAATAATATTTTAATAACAATAATAAATGGCATAGTAGTTAAGTATATGTTTAGAGATTATAGGTTTTATCCTTGTTGAAAGCAAAATTTATGAAAAAACCAATTGTAAGGGTAGAAATTGGAATCTTTTGCCCTTTATTTTGGTCATGTGCAAAGCATATAAGAGGCGGCCCAATTCTAGGCGGAATTTTGTTAATAGACCCAAAATTGAAAGTTTGATTCTTTTAGTACGTAATTAGTGTACAATAACCCTCGATACTATACAAGTGTTATTTTTAATCATTAATTTCTTGAAAGTAGTGTATCTTTAAAATGAAGTTAAAATCAAATTGGACTATTAAATTAGGACATATAAATATTATACTGATACAATTTGTGATTTTTTATAAATTTTTCTATCAATGTTTTCTAAGAAACTTTTCAGTTGATATTGAGGCTAATCTATTTGGAATTGAATTTACTCAGCAAATCTATTCTTCATTAGTTTGGATCACCTTCCTGTTTTGGGTAGGCATTTATATTATAAGTATTACAGTTGTTCACAAAAAAAATATATACTTGATTAATATAAGTTTGAATGGCAAAAAAAGAAAAGATTAAATAAGTTATAAATAAATGTGTTTTAATTTAATAAAAATTGAAGAACAATAGGATGTTTAATATCAAAAATTCAAAATAAACTTATGTGGGCACTATGCATATTGCATCTAGTAAGGAGAGAGAAGTAAGAGAATGTAATATGTAGAAGTTCAAGCTCTAACGAAAAGCATTATCCATTTTGCCATTTTTCTATAAGTATAAGAGCTTCTCTACAACAATTAACTGCTACTTGTGTCTGTGAAATTAGAGTTTGAACCATGACCACTCTTGTGAAAAGTGCGTAATGATACCATCTCAACTAGAATTATTTGGTAAAAATGTGTTTGTTTTGCTATCCCAACGGGTGTGTTTGATGTGTCGGAGAAGAATGTCAAATATGACTATTTAATCCCATCAGCACAGGCTAGGTGATATTGTTTAATCCCTCTCCCCATTTTAATATTTTATGTGGCTCGAGCTGATTCAATTCTGTGTATTATCTAGTGTTTTAATGTATTACTGTTAGCTGCTCCGATTTTCTTTGGTTTTGGGGTTGTAGTGTTATTAGGATTACACAGCTCATTGGTGAAGATTGTTATTTTGATTGAAATTGGTTCTTGTGCTTGCTTTTGTTTTTGATAGTTTTAGAACAATAATGCTTTCACGTGGGTGTCTTTTGCATTCAAGGCCTTTTTGTACAGTTTTTTTGTGCTTTCAATTTTCAAGAATATTAAGTTTGGTGAAGTTCTAAAACGTTGTTTACTGAAAATACCTAAGCCAAAATCATTCAATCTGTGAATCACGGGTACTTCAATTTTTTCTGGGTACCCGTTTGGACACGGCTCGAGTATGGGTACAGTTACGGGTGGGACACGGCTGGGACACGCCACGTGGCGTGTCCAATAAAAATAATATTAAATTTTGTTGGACACGGTTAAAATGGGTGTGGGTACGGGTACGGGTACGGCTGGGATGAAAAAATAAAAATTAAGGGGTCAATTTACAATATGTAATGAACTTTGTGGGTTTTGTTTAATTAATTTTATAAATAGTATATTAAGTTATTAAGAGATGAGATATCCCAAATATCAATCGACAAAAAATTAGGTCACGCTCAGACCCATTCTCACATCTCTCCTCTCTTCTCAACAGCCCTATCATCGTCGTCAAGTTCTCGCCGTCCAGTCCTTCTCACTCACGGCCTAAACTCGTCGTTGACCTTCTTTCTTTTACTCTTTTCATTCACGGCGGTTCGACTCTGCTTCGTCAGTTTTCTACTCTTCTCACTCATGGCCTGGGTTCATTGTGGACCTTCTATTTGATGCAATCCTTTCTCTTGTGGATATGACTTATTTATTTTAAGTGATGTTAAATTTTATTTTTTTATAGTGTTCTTTAGATATGAGTTTACATAATGCATATTATTATATAAATATATTTATTTATTTATTAAACGTGTCTCTCGCCGTACATGTGTCCAAGTTTTTTAAGATTTGCCGTACCTTGTACCGGTACTGAGTACGACACCTGTACCCGTGTCTGTGCTTCATAGCATTCAATTAATCGGAGGTGGATGGATTAGTTATGTTTGGTAGCTTTCTTATAATTCTTAATGGAAATTTTTTTTGTGCGGATACCAACTTTCTCTTAAACTTGTTCCTCTAAATAGTTCCTACCTCCGCTCGGAATTAATTTGGTGATTAAAATAATATTAAAGCCCCATGTTTCTCTCTTTTTCTTAATGTTCTCAATTTTTGATAGCACCAATAACTAAACTTACTATTTAGGTTTACGCAAATGTGTTTTCTCGTTATTTTGCTGATGCCGCTTAACTACTACATTCCTCTACAAGCTTCATTAAACTAGGATTGATTAGCCCACACCATAGTTGTCAAAAGCGCGCCTAGGCTCTAGGCGCCTCCAGGCACAGAAGTGGGGAGTCGCCTACTACGAAACGCATCCCATTCTAAAAGGCGAGGGCTTTTTGCGCCTAGGCTCCAGGTTCCAGGCGCATCAAGGCGTGGATTTTTGAAGGTAAGCATTTTTTTTTCTTTTTAATGTTTTGACTTTTTTTTGGGGGGATCTAAATGGAGTCGTTTCGTTTATTGGGAACTTAAACCCACTGAAACAAAACGTAAAAAACCCTAAATCCCTACTACGCACCTTAGTTTCACGCCGTCTCACACTCACACTTCTCTTGCTCGTTCCGTCATTCACGCCGTCGTTCAATCGACGATCTTCAACAGGTCTTCTTCTTCTTCTTCTTCCCTTCTTCGTTCTTCTTCCGTTACGCTTCGTTCTTTTCCTGTCGCTGCTATTTTTTTTTCTTTCTTCTTTTTCTTTTTCTCGGAAGAATTAATTTATGCAGCTCACGTTATTTTGCTCCTTTTCTACACCCTCACCTCACGTATTTTTGCTCTCACTTTATTTCTGCTGCTCACGTGATATGATATGTCCAGCTTTTTTATAAATAAGTGATATAGATAATTTGTCCATAATAATTAAATTATAAGTGAGATATACATATATTTTTCAGAATTATTAAATTATAAATAATATATATATATATATTCCAGAATTATATATATTTTCCAGAATTATATGTTATTATGTTAATGACTATAATCCATGAGGACTTGTTTCTTATTTAGATTTTAATTTGATGATTTATTTAACTCTAAATTGTATGACATTAGAGTAGGTGGTGCAAATTATGAGTAGAATAATATATTTTAAGTTTTTGTATAGGAGTGCGCCTTACTTCGCGCCTAGGCTCCAGGACCTTGGCGCCTTGATGCACCTTGAGCTTTTGACAACTATGGCCCACACATGACCACGTGTTTGTGCCATCAGACGCCACTGGTGGTAGTTGGTCGTTGTTCCTTCCTGATTGACTTTGTGATTAAAAGTGATATTAAAATGAACTTTATACTTGGATTATCACTTTATTATTCTCTGTCTGTTCATGATATTGTAAATGTGATATTTTTAATGTGTTAATCCATAGATTTGTCTGTTCAAATGTCTTGGATTCTTGTGACGTTTTATTCTTTCTCACGTAGAATTGATAATGGGAAAGTGGTCTGAGCTTCCGGTGAACTTATTGCAAATCATGGAAGATTGTCTGATGTTGTATGTAGATAAAGTCCGAATTCGCACTATATGTGCATCTTGGAATTCTCATCTCCCAAGAATGCCTAACCGCAAAGAAAGACAGTTTTCATGGTTGTTGCAAGCGCTTGATAATAACATAGAGGCATCACATTCCTTATTTAACCCAATTGACAATAAATTTTACCTGCTTGATTTTCCGGAAGCACAAGGAAAGGTATTCAAAGGATCTTCTCATGGGTGGGTAGCCACTGTGGAGGATACACATTCTGGGAGTCCCACTGTAATGTATCTTATCAATCCTCTTACAAGGGCTCGGATTAAACTTCCTTCTAGAAACAAGTTTCCAGATGTGAAAAAGTATCGTTCTAATAAAGTCGACAAAGAATATTCTGTTTTTGCCTTTGAAGAAGGGGACCATGAAGCTTTTGACTTCTTATCTTCCAACGAGATGAACCTTTCCCACACATACAAGGTTGTGATGTCGTCAACTCCCTCTAGTGATGGTTGTATTATTGTTGCTATTTATGGCCCAAACATGAGATTGGCTTATTGCAAGTTGAACGATAAAAGGTGGAAACCCCTCCCCATAAAAGACCACAGGGGCAAAACAGAATTGTATTTTGAAGACATTATTTTCCATAAGGGGAAGTTGCATGCTCTACTCGCGACAGGACAAACTTTTGTGTTTGAACATATTGGAGTTGGTCCAAATTTAAATGTAACGGAAATTGCGACAGACTTTGTGGGTACAGAGGCTTTTACGAGGCATTTGGTAGTGTGTTCTGACGGGGGCCTCATTATGGTTGAACGTGACTTCCATCATATTCGCTGCATCCGAAGTGAACCTACTCCGACTCCAACCACTTCTTGCTTTAGAGTTTATAAACTTGACTCAATTAATTCAAGTTGGGTTGAGGTGAAAACCATAGGCGATGACATTCTATTTTTGGGGTTGAATGCGTCTTTGTCAATCTCATCTCATCCCTTCTCCGGATATAAAAGAAATCAAATATATTTTACTGACTCTAATTCTAGATTTCTTGGTGAGCATAGTAAAGAAGACGACGCTGATATCGGTGTGTTTAACTTAGAGGATGGAACACTTCGATCAATTCCAAGCCTCAAATGTAACTCTAAATTAAGTTGGCCCCCACCAATTTGGGTCAACATGGGTTAAATGCTCTTGTATCGACAATTTTTTTTCTTCATGTTATATCATTTTAACTATTATTATATATCTATATATTTTTATATAATCTTATGATTTAGAGTGGGTTTTAACTATCTTATGGAGTAGGTCATGTGACAGGAGAGAGAGGGATTGGCGCTAATCATTATTTTGAAGACAAATTCCATATTTGAACCTACTGTTTTACTATTAGTATTAATTAGAACCTGATGTATACGTATAGTTTGTGTATTTTAATTTGTTTTAAATTGGATTGAAGGTATTATAATTTAATTATCTTATTTGAGGTGAAAAAAGGTTTTAGGGTGTTAACTTTATAAAAGTGTGGGGTTTAAGTGATATTTCGTGGACCTATTGGATAAATTATTGTAATTTGTCAAAAATATAGAATTATCTATGTAAAAGCGCTCACATGCCTTTTTTTAAAAAATATCTTGCCTTGCACTTTCATTTTATTATTACAGACTAAGAGGAAGAATCCATTTATTTTTTATGGGTCTAAGCTTCTCTTTAGATTTCATTTACTAATTTTTGCCGAATTGATTCGGGGTTTTAGAAAAAATCTGTTTTACAAATTGAGCACTATGCAAACTGTTAAAAAATTAGATATTTTAAAATGTTTTAAAATATTTTTATCAACTCAATATTCAACCTACTACAACCATCAAACAAATATATTAATCTTAATATTAACTTATCAACTAACAATCTAATAAGCAAATCAATCTTAATAACAAAATTTAATATCAATATTTAACAATTTAAGACCATCTGCAATGGGAAAGGTAAAAGTGTAAGATAATATTGTATATTTAACTTATCAATATTGGTTGAGTTGTACCGCTGGAAGTGTAAAAACATTCCGCACGATATATCATATGTTGTGAGAGACACTATGATTCACACGATGGATGATATGTCATGACATCACCATATGACACATTATTTGTTGTTTTAGCCCATCCTTCCCCACGACACATGATGTATCATGGCTGGGACATTTTGGAGCCTTCCCCTTAAAAGCTTCACATGTGAGGAGAGGAGGCTTGCCGTGCATTGTATTCTCCCAACCATTAATTATAGACTGCATGCCTACTTCCAACCATCAATTATTCACTGCATGCTTCACGTGATACTGTCAAGTTTTCACTCTTTTTCATCTATATATACAAGCATCATCTTATATTCAAAACACTCATACAAGTTCAATTTAAAACTTCGGAGATTTGCTCAATATTCATACCTTATTTCCATCACTACATTCAACATAAATTCTAGTATCATCTACCATATTTTCTCTGAAGGTATAAATTAATTTATGACATTTTATTTATTTATCATTTATCTCCATCTCTTAATTTTTTTTATCAATTCAATTTTGTAGAATGAAGTCAATTAAGAGAATATTTTCCAAACATTTTGAATAGTTATACTTTTCTCTCTTTTTTTTCTCGTAATTTTGCTTGATTCCTTCCCGGGGGCCTATTCTCATCTAAGGGTGTTTTCGGTTTCGATTTTCAAAACTATGGAACCCAAACCCTCCCCAAATTATTCGGTTTCGGTCCGATTTGGTCTCATTTAAGTTTTTTTATAATGCTAAAACTTTTGTTAAAAATTGCACTAAAAAAAAAGAAGCACTAATTAACAAATTTGCTCACTTTTTCACATTAATTTGTGATAATTTCACATTAAAAGGCAGTTCATATTCCTCTACTTATGTATCTCTTTGTTAATTGTGAGAGCAAATTGGTTAAAATGTGGGATTTGTATAACATTCATCCTGACCAATGATTTAGTGATTTAACTTTTTATGTCAAATAAATATGTCAGTGTAGGACATTTTTTTTTTCAATATGTGGGTTTTAATATTTTTCCACATAACACATTTGAAAGAACAAAAAAAAATGGTGTTAAACTACTAATTGATAAAGTAAGATTAATTAATAGAGCTATGTGCTAACAATGTACACTAATAGCACCAACATGGCAATATGTGTATAGTTTACCTGTAGAGTTTACTATTTTATATTATTCCTTTGTTTTATTAAAGAGGAAAACATAGTTTC
This sequence comes from Lonicera japonica, assembly GCA_021464415.1. Lineage (NCBI taxonomy): Eukaryota > Viridiplantae > Streptophyta > Magnoliopsida > Dipsacales > Caprifoliaceae > Lonicera > Lonicera japonica. The sequence goes on from CM038464.1 coordinate 47,134,677, forward strand.
TTATTGAAAAAAAAAACACTAATAAAATCAATTCATTCAGAAATTGAAAAAATAAAAGAACAACAAACTGGTACTCACCTTGCCAGCAGGAACCAGAAGAAGACCACTTTTCACAAGAAAAACCTTATTTTGGCCATTTATACACACACACACATACACATATCTGAGTAGTATAATGAAAAAAATAATCTGCAATAATATGTAGATTTAGACAAAGTACCTAAGCTGAAGATGAGATCGAAGGGTGTGGCGTCGTGGGTGCGCAACGGAAGTGCGGAACTAATTTGGGTTATGGCTGAGTCTGTAGCAAACTAACAGCTTGAGAGAGAGAGAGATTAGAGACAAAGAGGGGGCTGGGGAGGGTGTGCGGCATAGGAGAAGAGGAGAAATGAGAAGTGAGAAACTGAGAATTAGGGTTTTTTTTACCCGTCTTTACTTATTTGTTTAAACAGTACAGTTTGAGTAAAGCCAACTTTTTTTTTTAAAAGTTTTTGGGTCATTCGGTCAAAATCGATTAACCCGAAAATCGAACCGACCCGAATCACTCGGTTTTCGTTTTGGTTTTTTATTTTAGTTTTGGTTTTTTTTCGATTCGGTTAATTTTGGATTGGTTCAGTTCGTTTGTTCGGTTTTCATATTTCTGACAACACTCCTATTCTCATCAGGACCTTCGATATCAATAGGGGAAGAATTATTATCTAAATTAATTGAAGAAGATCCACCACCGCTATTCGTTGGGTTGTAACGAGACATTTGTGTATTTAATAACACTTATCATACTTTATGTATTCTTTTAAAATTTGATAACACCTATCAAAAACAAAAGATTTATTCATTTCTATTTGGCAACTCTGCCGAGCTTCTCTAATCTGCATTCAAACATAAAAAGTAATATTATAAATTATTCATATTAGAATAAACAATTAATGATAGCTTTGATCGAATGTAATTTACCCAATCCATTTCTTTTGTACCACTTCCTTGACTACTCATTGCATGCGATAACTTTGATAAATACATCGTTATGCATCTATTAATTGTTGAATATCGCAATTGGAGAGAGTATGGAGTTCTTGAAGCTGAAATAATTGGTTGCTCATGGTATTTTGACGCAATTGATTCTCATAATCTTTCATTAGTTTGATTAGCACCATTTACCGAATCAAGACTGACGTGAATATAAGCTCGACAAAGAACTTCATCTTCAAATGGTGTCATATTTGCTCCACAAAATCTAGACATTATAAAAATTACAGAGAAAACTAAATAAGAATAATGATAATACAATATGTTAAATGAGAATAGAGTGTTTATATATATACATATAAAAGAAACACACTGAGAATGGGAGTCTAGGAATGGGGGTTTGAGAATGGGGGGTTTAAATAAAAAAAAGGTTTATAATAGGAGGAAATTCAAATGTATATGTCGCATGACAAAAGATATATCGGGCTACACGCACGACACAACATATATCGGGCCAGATATCACACTCTTTCATGACGTATGATGTGTCGTGGAAGACACCACACGACACATCATGTGTTGTGAGAATGCTGCATCCCTACCCCGATAAATGATACATCGTGTAGGCCAAAATTTTGTCGGCTTCTATATTTACCTTTGCTTTACACTTTTTAAACCACTTTCAGCTTTTACCACTACCGAATGAAGCAAGTCAAAGTGCAAATCTACACTTTTAGCCTTCCCACTGTAGATGGTATAATAAGCAAATCAACATTAATAAATAATGATGGTGTCAAAATCTAGAACAGATAATTGACGACCGACCAATCAATGAATAATAGTGAATTAGAGGTTTAATAATGGATTGTAACTGTGAACAGTGATTGTGAACAGTACCACCGTATACGCGAACAGTGGTTGTGAACAGTACCACCGAATACGCGAACAGTGGTTGTGAACAGTGCCGGTGAACAGTGCTATTATATATGTGAACAGTAATTGTGAACAGTGACTGTGAACAGTACCACCGTATATGTGAACAGTGACTGTGAACAGTACCGGTAGAAACTGATTAAAAATGAAGATGAATACGAGACATTTTTTGTTAAGGTAGGTTCCCCCGGTAGCGCTTATACTAGTCCGGCAGTACGTCATCCTTTTGTGTGTGCTTGCTTTGTATTAGCTCAAAGGCAATCAATTTGGATGATAATACAAGCTACCAATCTCTCTCTCTTTCTATAATTTTCTTAATTATATTTATAAGTATAGAATTAGGATTACAAATATTTCAACAGAATAAATAATAAACTGTGTAGGAGAGAGAGCGTATAAGGATTGGTATTTTTTTTAGGGTATGAAAAGAGAGATTATAAGACCCTCAAAAATTGGCTTGTATTTATATTGCCAATGGCTTTATATCTCTTAGGAGAGATGAATGGATATTGAGAGAGAAGGAAGAGATGTTTTTTGGTGTGGTTTGAATGAATGAATGAATGAGAGGGGTATTTATAGGTAAAAAATGAAGGGCAAAAAGGTAAATTTGTGTAATGTATATGATGTGTATGCTTAGGTCACATGTATTCTAGAATGTAGATGATGTGTATGCTTAGGTCACATGTATTATAGAATGTACATGATGTGTATGCTTAGGTCATATAGATAAAAATGGTATTTTACTGGAGGTAAAAATGGTATTTTACTGGAGGTAAAAATATGATTTTACTGGAGGTAAAAGTATTGAATTACCTTTGTATGCCAATGATAAAATTAGTATTTAACCCCATCAAATAATAACCAAGAAATAAATATATTAATAAACAAATAAACCTCAATAACCAACAAACAAATATATTAATCAGTATTAATATATTATCAAAAAAACAAATAAGTCAAAATTCAAGAAAACACTTAAATCTTAATATTTAAAATAATAATAAAAAATTAGTATAAGAAAGAAATCCGACCTAAGAGTTGTGAAAGAAAAAGAAGAAAACGGAGTGCGGAGCTGTGAAATAATAAAAAGGGGCTCAAAAGAAATATTTGTTGTAGTGCTGCGTCCGCAGATCGAAGAAGAAGAAGAATGGAAAAAGCGGCACGAAAGAAATAAAAAGGGAATTGGACTGTTGTAGTGCTGAACCAATTATACAAATACTTAACTTAAATTATAATTATAAAACTCTTCCCCAAACTCTTAAAACACGTCGCAGAGGCCCTTCACCAATCACCACTGAAATTATTTAATTACGCAAGTACCCCCTGACTTCCTACACTATTACAAAAAAACCCAAATACTTAGGGATTTTTTAAATCTAAGTGGAGCCATATGTCTCTGCCCTTGGCCACACATGAATTATCCCGTTAAATTTTATAATAACACATCCAGTTTTAAACAAAAGTGAGATGAAATTGAAAATTTATAGTTTTATGAGTGTGTTTTAGAATATTGTGTACAAAATGCAACTAGGTTATGGTTAAAACTCCAAGAATGCTAAAAGTTTTACTTACTTTTATGATGTTAAAACTTCAAGGATGTGATTAACCTAAAAAAATCGTACTCTATGAGGTGAAATGTTACTCTTACTTAAAAGTTTGTAAAAAAAATTATACTTTCACTCTTTTAAAAAAATATATTTTTGCATCTTGCCATGTGATAAATGAGACCCAACTCTTATTTGACTAATTTAACACAACTCTAGTTATTAACACAACCCTTACATTTTATTAGTTTTACATAAAATTAATGATAGAGTATATAATGTGAGAATAGTGAGATGGTGATATGTACTTTCTATCATAAATTATGGTGAATATATATATATATATATATCTAAATTAACTCATTTTTAGCTTTCCAACTGGTGATTTAACATTTTAATTATGTTTTCATGATGTTGAAAATACCAAAATTTCAATGTTGAGATTTTTTTTTCAAAATTGAAATTATTTATTTTAATTTTTTAAATAATATAGAGTATTTATTATGGCGTGTGCATTCATAACATAATAAGTTAAATCACACTATTATTTACTACAAATTAACAAGAATATCAAGTGTTTATCATATTAATTATATATATAATTAATATAATGATATTTAATGGATCATTGCCCCTAAATATATCAAAAATGTACAAATTTAAAAAGGTATACACCATAATTTATAGTGGAAAGTAACTATCATACCATTGCTCTATAATATTGAGATTCATATTTCTAGACTCATTAGATAAGGAAATAAGAAGTTCAAATTTTCCTTTTTCATTTTTTATTTAACAAAGCAATAATTCTAACACAATTATTTATATATAGAAGATGAATTCACAACCATCACAACAAAAAAAGGGGCATACAACCATAATAACAAGGTTGGACACAAAGTCGACAACCAAGTACATATAGGTTAACCCAAGTCTCTTTGTTACAAAGACAAGAATAACGACAATAGATTACAAGACCATTGACATTATATGTTTAGATTCGTTTAACAATATAAATTATATTGTAATTATCTAGTAAAGAGCATCACAGCCCTTATTTGACTAATTTAAACGAGTGAAATTTAGCAAGCAAATATTTAGTACATTTTCAACTTATGTGATATAATTGGTTGAATAGTGGATATATTTATCTTTTATATATAATGGTAATGGGTTGAATTTCTTTTTTTCCAAAGCAACGCTAGACAATTTGATAGTTTTAATTCTCAAGTTAAATAATAGTTCATAAGAATATGTTGGACAACAACATGAAAAAAATAAAATAAAATTGATTTATGTAAAAATTTGAAAAAAAAGTTAAGGCATGTGATGTGATACTCTCTATTTCACGATCATTTTTATGAGAAAATATCATTCATTCTTTATTATTTTTGTAAAAAAATTTTATTCCTCAACCCCTAAATTATCAAATGGACCCTAAATTATCCTTAGTGACATTTCATATGAATTTTTAGGACATATTTTCGTCACTAAATATAATTTTAGAGTGCTAAAATATTTTTATAGAATCATAATATCATTATTCTTTTTAATATATATATATATATAATATCTTTAAAATTAAATTAATTATCTTGGCATCAATTTTTCAGAACAAGACACAAATAAGTCTCTCTCTCCGTTGATCAAAATTTTAAAAAATTTATTGGGCCCTAAATGATATACTTTGTTGGGCTTTAGATCGCTCAAAGCCCACAGATCAAGCATTAATCTTTTAGCTGAAGTGAGAATGATATACGAGTCAAAAACATATTAAAGTTTGTGCTAGCGTCAACGAACAGACCAAACAAACAAGCACACAAATAAGAATCTGTTGTTACCAGCTGTTGGAAAATAGAAGCAAACAAAAGCAACGAGAGAGGGAGAGAAAGAGAAGTGTAAAACAAAACAGATCAAAAAAAAAAATGAAAGTGGAACAACAAGCGTTGTTAATTGCATCTTACTTTTTGCTGTTGACAATCTCTAACGGAGCCCCTATATCTCGGATTTTTCAGCGAATCACTTCCCCAAGCAATTACTTGACCAATCAGGAACTTTGGTTCAATCAGACTCTTGATCACTTCTCTCCATATGTTTGTATTCTCATCTATCTTCTTTTTCGTCATTGTTGTTTTATAATTCGTATGGATGCTCTTATTTTTCTCGATTTCCTTTTGATTCTGCAATTTTGTTTGCTTATATAGCTGCTACTTGACCTTCACTTAGTTGTTGGATATCATGAGAAGACATCTGTTATTTGTTTTTTGAAATTGATGCACTGTAGACATGATTTGAGTATTTGATTATGCTAAACTGAACATATCAGTTGAACTGGCTTCTTCAATGATTATGCTTAGGGGCTTTTAGTCCATGAGATGAAAACTTTGTAGGATGCCATCCACAACTTTTTCCTTAAATAATGCGGTCCCTGTAAACACTGCTTCACAGTATTCTCCCGGTATCTGTCACTATATCTGCCTTTGGAGAGAACTCAATTTCGTTGTGTCTGTCACGGTATGTGTCTTAGGTTACATGGTATCTAACTTGTGAGACAGATATTGTGAGGAAGTATAACTTCATCCTTTAAAAAAAAAGAAAGTTGCGAACGGCATTCAAAAATTATTACCAATTAAGCATTCAAAAAAGAAAGTTGAGAAATAGTGCTCACTGGTGAGTGGTGACCTAATTTCCTCTAAGCCTAGATTAGTATGGAAAATATTACCAATTAAGCATGTTCCTAATGTATACACATGCACGGAACTTTGTTCGTTAAATCAGCCAAGTGCCAGTTGGAGTCTAGAGTTTGCATTCAGCCCTTATGTGCGAAATTTAGGCAGGTTAAGTGTGTTTTGTTTGTTGTTTGGTTCGATAAAGGTTGAGAAGGAGTTCCTATTTGTGATTACATTCTCGCGAGGGAACAGTGAGCTATCACCGTATTTTAAAGTAAATGAATTGGTAGGCTAAGGTACGTTGACTTGATGTCATCACATGATCTTTCTTTCTTTACTGGTGGTGGGAGGAAAAAGGGGGGATGGGGGTTGTTACCACGTAACATTTAGCAAGTGTCTAGTGCATACTATGACATTTGGTCTTAAATGATTGTAGACACTTTCCAAATTCAGTTGAGTTATTTATGAAATTAATACAAAATCTTGGCTTATTTCCATTTATTTGCTATCAAGAGCCACCTCCAAAGTGAAGGTGTAAGCATGTTGTTAAGCACCTTTTGGACTTCCCTTAATGTAGTATCAAGATTTAATGACGTTTAGAGGGTGAATCAGGATCCAAAAAACACAATAAGGCCTATTGCCGCACTCTGTTGATATATAACCCACGAAATAATTCATCGTTAACTATAACCTAAACTATGTCTTAATGGGTTTTCTTAGCAACGCTTCCTATTTTATCAGGATTTTCAGTTGCTTGAGTGGTTGAATTTGAATTGTACTAGTTGAACTGTAAGCCACGACACAATGCATTATTTGATATAACCCAAACTCCTGGAATTTATTCCAATGACAGTGTCAAAAACAACCCAAAAATCATTGAATAGAACAATATGTCTTCAGATCTCCATGTATATGTTCCAACTGGACACTCCACTGAAGACAACGTATCATCCATTTATAGTCGCAGCTCTTCATAGCAAATCCACTGCAAAAAAACTCTGACCCACTGAATCCCATAATAAGAAACTATAGGGCCTATGACTTGCTCAACAAAGCAACGCAGTAGATGGCAACTCAAAATATCATTGATATGCTTTAATGTTGTAATAATTGTAGCATTTCCGTTGTAAACAGTAATAAAGATGGATATTTGACTATTTGGTTTTGCGTTAGGAGGAGGCATTAATCTTTAACATCTCTAATTACTATTGGTTCAACTTTAATGTTGTTCTGTTTTCTTGCTTTCATATGGTACGTTTGTCATTATGCTCACTCCACTGCTGTGTTGGAAATTTACAGGACCATCGTCAATTTGGGCAGCGGTACTATGAATATCTTGACAACTTCCGACTTCCGGATGGACCAATATTTTTGAAAATATGTGGCGAATCTGCGTGCAGTGGGATATCCAATGACTATATCAGTGTTAGTATCTACAGCTCATATAAAACTGATGATACTAGAAACCCGAGGAGGTTTAGGTTAATCAGTTTGTGATTGTATGTCTAAAGTTTGTTTAACTTTTGCCTCTCTGTTTTTTTTTTCCTTTCTCCGAATAGTCTAACAAATTCTTATGTTATTGCTAAATAGCTATTCCTATTCAAGGATTATTTGTGAACTTCGTAATTTCAATCAGGTTTTGGCAAAGAAGTTTGGAGCTGCTGTGGTTTCTCTTGAGCATCGTTATTATGGGAAGAGTTCCCCATTCAAATCTTTGACAACAGAAAATCTAAAGTTTCTTTCATCTAAGCAGGCGCTTTTTGATTTGGCCGTTTTCCGTCAATATTACCAGGCAAGTTGCAGTTTTAAATTTTGAGGGAATTTGTTTCTTACAGAACAAATGTTACCTATTCTTTATGGATTATAAAGTCATTGCTAAATAGTGACTTCAATTCTGTAATAAATTGTATTCGATGTGAAGAAGCTATCATAGATGAGTCCGCATATCAGAAAATTATATCACCCTAATGCACATGATCTTTCCCATTTTTCCTACAAAAGAGGGTTATCTTCTTGGCCTATGTTTAAATAGTCTTAGACTTTTGCATTTCTGCTGGGCCCTGAACACGACAACAGTTAATCTTGGTGGTGCGCCAATTTTCAATAAATAGCCGATTGTAGTTTTGGCTTCTCCAATACAGTCAATGGCCTAGCCATCTATAAATTTAATAGAACTTTTGAGTATATATCTGTATTACTATGAAAGATCTCAAGTTCTGGATTTTGGAGTCAGTTTCTCAGTACAGGAGAATTTATGATCATATTGTATTAGGAAACTAAGATGGAGCCAATCATTTGTCTGGATTATGTCTCAACTACATGTAAATATACATGTATGTACTTTCAAAAATAGTTGAACAGACAGATAATCTACATTCATCTATTTATGTGTATTTGCTATCTGTATGTTCATCTATAAATGCAATTATGCAAGTACACACCTAAATATGAAACTGCTGAAATATTCGTACCTGGTGACTGTAATATCAACTTGATTGTACCTATGTGGCTTGAAAAATACGATGTTGATTATGAATTCATGTAGTTTTCTTGCTTTTGCTGCCCCACCGAACGTTTTTCATGTTCTATGAGTGGTGAAGCTCCATTCATAGCCTATCCTCATTAACATATTATCTTGCATTATGTTGTAGGGAGCCTTAAATCTGAAGCTCAATAGATCAAATGCGGAAAACCCTTGGTTTGTTTTTGGTGTTTCATACCCTGGAGCTCTTAGTGCATGGTTTCGTCTGAAGTTTCCTCACTTAACATGTGGAAGTCTTGCAAGTTCTGCAGTTGTTCTTGCCGTTTACAATTTCACTGAATTTGATCAGCAGGTGAAGGAAAAAAATGATTGTTAATTTATCTTTAGACATTCTCCTAGTTGATTCGCTTTTGATCCTTGGCTTGTTGAGAGTTATTTTTTATTGCAAAACTTATGGTCCCTATGTTGTGTGCTTATTGATCTTACGCTTCATATTCTGAGTCTTCCTAGTGCAGATTGGCGAGTCTGCAGGTCCAGAATGTAAAGCTGTGTTACAAGAAGTTACTAAACATGTTGAGGAACGGCTTACAACAAATGAAAAAGCTTTAAAGACATTGTTTGGTGCGGCTGAGGTACCTAACCTTTTTTTTTTCTTGTCCTTTGTTATTATTTGTCATGGGATACGGGATACCCTAAAAAAATGACATATAGCATCCCCCACCATCCTGTGTGCTACAATGATTTAATTTGATTAAAGTATTTGGAGCAATTGGGGTTGTCTAGACTGCCAATAAGTTTGAAGTTTCACATACGCTCTTCATGGTAGTTGATGTGCAGTCATGCTTCTTGTTTGCCAAATTTATTATTTGTTTTTATGGTTTTCTTTTTACTCCAGTGAATTTTGTGAGATTCATAATGTTGATGACCTCCAAAGAGATGAATAATTGATATCAAATGGTCATCACATATGAAAATGTTCCTGAATATCCCAGCATTCTAGCTCATAAAGCATGGATAATATAGTAATTGTCTTTCAAACATTTCCTTTATCTTCACTGTTATATGCCAATCACATAATAGGCCAGTAGAGCTTTTCCACTTAAATCCTATCTGCTCCAATTTCTATGAGTAATAGCATTATCATCTACGTCCCTATAGATAACCGAGAGTCCAAGACCATGATTAAAACTTCTCTTTTTGTGGTATCTCTTGACATTCAAGCTGCTCCACCCTTTTGACCTCCAATCACATAATATGCCAGTAGCACTATTCCACTAGGACTGGATAGCTAGAATACCTACCTATGAGCAGACTTTAACTTTTCCATATTAACCTGCCTCCGAAAATCTTCATTTAAATATACTAGACTTAGAATTATCTCAGATAAAACCCATTTTACATTCAATGTAATTAAAGAACTCCAACATGATGCAACGGCAGAATCCCAAGTTCCTGATTCTCTTTTAGCCTCATTTTGCATCAGCGTTCATCCTCACAGTATCACCATTCAAGGCTGGCTGTGGAAAAACAGTCCTTTTTGGGTTAATTTATTATTTGGAATAATGATGTACTTGAGAAGTTGCATGAATTTCTCTCCTGTGTTTGCAGCTGAAAATTGATGGTGATTTCCTGTATTTCCTGGCGGATGCTGCAGCTATAGCGGTAGGGGTGTGCGTCATTTCATTTATTCTGTTAAGAACCTATTCTTCCAACTTTGCTATCATTAATTGTCTGCAATTTTGCAGTTTCAATATGGAAATCCAGATAAACTATGTTCTCCTATGATTGAAGCAAAAAAGGCCGGAGAGGATTTAGTGGTAACCCTTTTCTCAAATTTCATGAAATATTTATGCATACAATATCATGTATCAATATGCATATACACCCTTGTTCATATTACTTGCTATGTACTTGTTTACATAACATGGGAAACTATGAATATGATTTATAATTTACAAGTTAAATTTTACACATGATATGATATTTACTTCACCAGAAAAAATGCTTGAATGACAAATCAGTAAGACACTTATATCATTTTTTTCCACAAGAATAGTCATGTGATATCATTGAAAAACTTGCATGCAGAATGCATATGCGACATATGTAAAGGAGTATTATGTGGGGAGTTTTGGTGCCAATGTCCAAACATATAATCAGCAACATTTGAAGAACACTGCCGTAGCCGGTGACACTGCCGATCGGTTGTGGTGGTTCCAAGTTTGTAGTGAAGTTGCATATTTTCAAGTGGCACCTGCAAATGATAGCATTCGCTCTTCTAGGATTGACACGAGGCATGTGTATAAGTTTTTCATATGTTGATTGATATAATCTTCAAGATAGCAGTCGCTGTAAATTTGTTTATGCACTCCATTAGTCCATTGACATGTTTTATTATGCAATTGGTTACCCCTTGCAGATACCATTTAGACCTTTGCAAGAATGTATTTGGGGAGGGCATCTATCCTGATGTTGTCGCAACAAATATATACTACGGGGGAACAAATATTGCCGGTACAAACATACAGCACTCTTTGTTATATCTAGCTATTTAATTCTTGTTTCATATTATTTTTTTTGAGTACTTTTTCCAATATGCAAGTCTCTTAAGCCAATGGAGCAACAGCCGAAATATATCACAATCATGTTATTTATCCGCTTATTGTGTGCTTAGTGTATTGAAAAATAATTAAATAATTGAGAGTTGGGGATTTAAATTGTGTAGCTATGTTTATGCAAGTAAGATGAATACAGTTGAAACAACTCTACTAAAACTGGGCACATTTTTCTTTGTGCATTGAGCATTAATTACTTATTGCTTAATCTTGATAAAGAGTTAAACAAAACTATGTGATTGATTTGTATAGAGAGAAAGCCCTACATGCACAAGAAGAATCCTAGTGTATATGGACATCCAGCATTTAAATATGTAGATAAAGTTTCTTTATTTACTAATCTCTTTTCCATATACTTTAAAAGTGAAACTTTTAATTCCTTATCTCTAACGGACGTGGATGTGGAGCATAATTCCCAAATAAATGGTCATCTCATTTGCCTTTGTTTTGATTGTTCAATAAAATATTATGAAAATAGAAATAACTTGGAAGTCACCTTCACTCTGAAACCTAATCAGGAAGGTGGGACATGATTTTCTTATTTGAGTAATTTGATTATGTATCTTATTCTTATGAAATGTGAATGGGCAGGTTCAAAAATAGTCTTTACGAATGGATCACAAGATCCCTGGCGCCATGCTTCCAAGCAGATATCTTCTCCAGATAGTGAGTCTTCAGTTACTTTTATATTAAGATCTATTAATGCCTGAAATACGAGTGGATATGTGGCAAGTTTATCTGGGGCACCTTAGATAGCAATGGGGCCTTTATGCCATAATCACATGCCGTATGTTGCACAGATACGGATATGGGGAGCTCTGTATGAATGTGATAGGGTGATACTCCATATTTTTTTCCTTTCAAAAAGAAGTAGAGTCCATGTATAACAAGGATACGATGATAAAATAATGTATTATATATTTATATGCACGACTTTTTTTAATAATACTACAGTATGGTAATAATTGATAGTTTTAAATAGAAAATATGAAGAAAAAACTTCTTCATTTCTTGGGGAAAAAAGAAATTTGTGAAATAATCCAAGTTGTATTTGGCATATTGAATATGTATTGGTGCAGTGGTGCCTTATCCAAGCTGTATCCGCACTTGCATATCAGATTATTAGATACTCGATTTTTCAGCTTCTTGAAGTATTCGTGCTACTTGGCATATGTCTAACCCATGTTTTGTGGCCATCTGTACTTTTTGATTGACGGGCTACCTCATTTATTAAAGTCTCAAAGTTCATACAAGTAATCGATTTGTAGACTAAATTGTAGATTTTGCAGTACTGTTCCTTTGGACTGCAGTCTGCATTTACATTTTCAATTAATTGTCTTGGTTGCTTTCATATGTTACCTGCTTATTTCATTTGACAATTATCTATGTTTTACTGAAACCTTTTTACATTCTTCTAGTGCCTTCCTATCTCATCTCTTGTCATAATTGCGGCCATGGAACTGATATGCGAGGCTGTCCCCAATCTCCTTTAGTCCCCGAAGGTATGTATGTATACATTTTCAATTAATGGTCTTGGTCGCTTTTATATGTAAGTATACTAGGCGTATTAATATCTACTTGTGTGTTAGTGTTTTATTTGAAGTTTAGTAATATAAGGTCCCAGTGCTGTACATTATCAGCATTAGTATGTCATATTGATGCATTCGTAACCTGTTTTTTTAAAGTAAATTAATAGTCTCCCACCTCGACTACATTTTTTTTTTTAGAAACATGAATTTCCAACCAATCAATAGTAAAAAATAAAATGTATTTCGGATGGTGAGATACGAGACATTAGATGTCCCCAAAAGGGAATAAAACTCCTAATTTGAAATGTCCGGAAAAGGAAAGTGGCACTCCGAATTTGAGATGGATTAGAGTAATGACCGAAACAAATGGTACCTTTATTTTCATTACTATTTGAATTAGAATATAAGGCTCCGTTTGATTGCAAAGATGGAAAAGGAAAATAATTTTAGTTAGTTTGTGCGAGAAGATAGAAAATAAGGTGAGACATGTTACTCATTTTATGAGTATATATCATCCATCCTTCAATATTTTTGGTGGAAAATTTTTACTCACCACCAAGTAAAGAAAATTTCTTCGTGGAAAAACTTAAAAATCAAGGGAATATCACATCTATCACTCAACTTATTTTCCATCTTTTCACCAAAACTAACTCAATTTATTTTCCTTTTCCACCTTGCAATCAAACGGAGCCTAAGATTATACATGTCCCTATCATGTCTGTTGTATGCTTTTAAAATTGACATGTCTGCCTGGGAGCATATTGTGTGACATAAACCACATCTGGTGCCCTGCTTTTCACTAAACTTGTCAACAATATGCAAGAAAAATATGCAAAGGAAACATTGTTTGTTAATTTTGCACGGTCATTCTACAGGTAGTATTAGTAGGTTTTTAGCTATGCGCGGATTGGTTTGATCCTTCTTCAGTCCCCCTTGTAAATTAATAATAACAATATGCCTAAAGAAATTTATATATATATATATAAATGCAGGTAATGCCAAGAATTGCAGCTCTCCTGATGCAGTCAACAAAGTGAGGCAACAGATCGTAGAACAAATAGACTTGTGGCTCTCTCAGTGCCAATCTGATGGTAGTAGAAGTTCATTCTAAATAACTGTTTACTATGGATGTATATAAATGCTGAAATATTGTTCTTCCTTCTAACTAGTCCTAAATTACACGTCTGTTTTTAATAGGTGTTTAGTTTGATCATTCATGAAAGATGATCTGTTCACTCAGGTATTTGTGAAACTTTAGAAAAACTAAAAATGAAGGGAAATCTGTACTCTCTGTATTTTCTTCAAATGTATAACTGACCAAGGTATCATGATAATGGTTGAGTTCTTATCTTACATGTTACTGTACTTGAGATTCATTTGTTATTGTACTTGAGTTTTTCTCTCGCATGATATTTAGTTGATCACAGTAAACTTTAACATTTGTGGCTTGAACCGGGAGTAATAAGTGAGATCTTACCATTGTGCTACCATTTCAAATTTTACTTTTTTTTTGTTTGTTTTTAAATTGATAATGTGCGTGCGCAATCATCACGTATGCAACACGTTCTAACTACTAATACTAACCTTTATAAAAAAATAATACACTTGTTGAAATTTTGCCTATTCCAGCCAACCCTAGCCCAGCACTGTTTTTAAAATAATGATTAACACCAATCCCTCTCTCTCCTTGGACATGACCGACTACATAAGATGGTTAAAATACACTCTAAATCATAAGATGACACCAAAATATATATATAATAATAGTAAAAATGTCACAACATGAAAGAAAAAAAATTTGTTGATACAAGAGCATTTAACCCAAGTTGACCCAAATTGGTGAGGGGCAATGTAATTGAGAGTTACATTTGAGACTCGGATTTGATTGAAGAGTTCCGTCCTCTAAGTCCAGTCGAACACAACGATATCAACACCTTCTTCTTTACTATGCTCACCAAGGAATCTTGAATTGAAATTTGTAAAATATATGCGATTTCCTTTATATTTGGAGAAGGGACGAGATGAGATTGACAAAGATGCATTCAACCCCAAAATTAAAACGTCATCGCCTATGGTTTTCACCTCAACCCAACTTGAATTGATTGAATCAAGTTTATAAACTCTAAAGCAAGAAGTACCCTGAGTAAGTTCACTTTGGGACCAGCGAATATGATGAAAATACCGTTCAACCATAATGAGGCCTCCATGAACACTCTACCAAATGCTTCGTACAGGCCAATGTATATGGTGACTCTCTTGCAATTTCTGTGACAATTAGGTTTGAGCCAACTCCAATATGTTCAAACAGAAAAGCTTCTCCAGTGGTGAGTAGAGCATGCAACTTACCTTTATGACTGGAGAGTAGAGCATGCAACTTACCTTTATGTGTGGGAAAAGGTTCATCTCATTGGAAGATCTGACGTCAAAAGAATCAGTGTCCCCTTCTTCCATAGCAAAAACATAATATTCTTTGTCAACTTTTTTAGCATGATATTTTATCACGTCTAGAAACTTGTTTCTAGTGGGAAGTTTGATTCGAGCCCTTGTAAGAGGATTAATAAGATAAATTCCAATGGGGCTAGCAGAATGTGCATCCTCTACCGTTGCCACCCAACCATGAGAAGATCCTTTGAACACCTTTCCTTGTGCCTCTGGTAAATCAAGCAGGTAACGTGTCTTGTCAATTGGGTTAAGGCATGTGATGCATCTTTGTTATTATCAGGTACTTTAGCAAACACGGAAATTGCCTTTCTTTTTTATTAGGCATTTTTGGGAGATGCGAATTCCAAGATACACAAACAACGCGAATTTGAACTTTATCTGCATACAATACCAGCCGATCTTCTATGATTTCTAATAAATTGACCAGAAGCTCAGATCACTGCCCCATCAATTCTGTGCGAGAAAGAATAAAACGACGTCACAAGAATTTGAGACATTTTAACACACAAAGTTATAGCTTAGCTTATTAGAAATATCACAGTTACAAGAACATGACCTGACATACAAGGATAAAATTATAATCCAAGTATAAAGCACTTTTAAATATCACTTTTAATCACATACAGGAACCAGGGCATAAAGAAGCAAAAACTAAATCTTGACAAAGAAAGGCATGAGAATTTATAGCAATAGGCTATAACTTAGAAGGATGCCCATTATGAATCAATGATATCTACTTGGAAGTATAGAACTTTTAGGGTGTGTTTGTTGCGCGGGATTAGAAGTAGGATATGATTAATTAATCCTATCCGGTGTTTTTTATCGGAAATGATAGGATAAATAAATCCTGTCATGTGTTTGGCGCAAGGGTGGATATGATATTTTAATCATATCCCACGTTTGGCACAACACGGGACTAGATTGTATTCGAGATTAATTATCATTTGATCCTTTTAGAACCGGATAAATATATACTATCCCTATAGTTGGTATTATTTTATCCCATGATTGCCGGATAACAAAATGAATATAAAAAATAATTTTTAATTACTTTTTTTTTAATCTTTTTCTTTACACCTTTTAGATAATCAAATTTATTAACGAAAATTTTCAACCACCCAAAATCACAGTAACTCAACTAATAAAATTCATTTATTTTATAATATGGCATTTTTATTTGTTTTTTTATTAAAGGAAGATATTTATAGCAAACTTTAATTTTAGAAAAAATGGTAACATTATAATTTGAAATTTTACTTAATGCCTAGTTCGTAAATATTGTATGCGATATATAACTTTTCTCCCGAAAGAGTTTTGTACGAAACTTATTTATAAATAGAAGAATCGCATTAGTTAAAAAAAATTGTGCAGAACAATTAAAATTGCATATATTTTTAAAAGAAAAGCAAGTTGTATTATATAATATCTGAACTTGTAATTCAGAACTCCATCAAATGCAATGTTTATTAAATTTTTATCCGACTAATCCTTATCCTGTCCGATCCCACTTAATCCTTATCCGACTGATTTCTTTACTATCATATCCCACATAATTCATATCCGACTAATTCTAACTCTTATCATATACAGCCTGTATCCTATCCTATCTTGCCTCATTATCTAGCGCGCCAAACGCACCCTTAGAGTACGTCACTACATCTTAGTATCACTTTTAATCTAAAAATCAATTTCGGAACAAGCTAGGACCAACTATCATGGGTTGCCTCTGATGGCACAAACGTGGCCACGTGTGGCACCAGGCTTGGGCTAATCAAGCCATATAATACAGTTGAGGGCAGACAGATAAAATCTCAAATCACACGAGTACTTAAAATACCACGTATTTAAAGAAATAAAGGATGTGATAAATTTTGGAACCACTTATATATATATATATAGAATACTAGTGAACTTAGTCATGCTAATTTATTTATTTATTTTTACTGCATAGTTAGTAATTTCTTTGGTTGGACTCATATAGTTACATTAACTTGTAAAAGCCCTTTAGATTCGCACAAACATGCAACAAAATTAAAAGGCCAAAGAAGGAAAATTGGACAAAAGCAATATGTGCTATGTACCATTGTTTTCTGAAAAATAAACCGCAGCCAAACACCACATTTTAAATTAAATCTTATTAATCACCAAAACGTTACCCCGAATTCTAAAAATGTAATGGTATTAGTAAGCATCAAAACAACATGACATTGGAGTTGAAAGGCAAAAGAAACAAAGAGAGACCTTTGGGAGAAGAGAACGGAACGGGATACCAAGGCAAAGGGGATTGCGATTTAGCATAAATCCAAGTTGATGTATAGAAATCCTTTTGCAAAAGATTCCGATCCCGATCCTACTCCTACAGTCCTATTTCTTGTTTCTTCCCGGTTTAATTATTATTACAGCAACGCCAATCTCACCCCAGCCTTATTATGGTGTGGTGGGGGTAAATTAGGGAGGGCAATAAAACTCAATCCGGTGAAATTTTAAGCGGGTTTCTTTAACACTGGGTTGGATTCAGGTTTTAAAATAAAAACTTGATGCGGGTTCGGATTTGCACAAATTTAGCCTGTCCTACCCCGAATATAATATGTCTGCCCCTAAATACCTTATAATGTATTATAATTACCTTGGTTTAGGGCGGGTCGGATTGAGTTTATGCACACACAATTCAAAGCGGATTCGGATTTAAAAAAAAAAAAAAAACCTGCACCAGATCAAGTTGGCTAGGTTCGAATTTGGACAAACCCATGCCCAAACCCAACCTATTGCCAGTAAATATAATACGCTAGATTGTAACTTGTTCCAAAGTACTATTGACTATTCAAAAAGTATTTTAAATCTTAGTTGTCCAATTTACTTGTGCCAAATGCACTATTAACCATTTAAAAAGTATCTTTAATCTTAGCTACTCAAATTTTAATTGCCTTAAACATTATTAAGATTTTTATAATGACCCTTTATTATGTAGATATACCGGTGATTAACTGGCCAAGTCAATACCTATTTATTACCTCCTATTACTATTAAAAGCCAAGCGTAACTTAAAAGTTATCTGAAATTTTAGGCGTCCAATAATTTATTTGTTTTAAATAAGTGAAATCTTACTATTGTACCACCCTTTCAAATATTACCTATTTTTTTGTAAATGATGTTTGTGACACATTTTAGTTAATACTACTAGTAAACTGGGGTGTGTATACATATAAGACAAAAAAAGAAAAAGAAATAACTTGTTCAGAAAATTGTTAATCCAACCCGCCCTAGCCCGGCAACTGATTATAAATTAATGCTTATCACTAACCCCTCTCTTCTGACAAGACCTACTTCATAAGATAGTTAACACCCACTATAAATCATAAGATAACATCAAAATATATAAATATATAATAATAATAATAATAATAGTTAAAATGTCGCAACATTTATGATAACATCAAAATATATAAATATATAATAATAGTTAAAATGTCGCAACATTGAAGAAAAATATATTGTTGATACAAGAGTATTTAACCCATGTTGATCCAAATCGGTGAGGGCCAAAGTAATTTAGAGTTACATTTGAGACCCGGAATTGATTGAAGAGTTCTATCTTCTAAATTGAAGATACCGATATCAGCATCTTCTTGTTTAGCATTCTTGCTGAAGAATCTATGATATGTGTCAGTAAAATATATGTGATTTCCTTTATATCCAGAGAAGGGAAGAGATGAGATTGACAAAGATGCATTCAGCCCCAAAAATAGAACATCGCCACCTATGGTTTTCACCTCAACCCAACTAGAACTGAATGCGTCAAGTTTATACACTCTAAAGCAAGAAGTGACCGGAGTAGGTTCATCTTCGGAGCAGGGAATACACTGAAAACATCGTTCAACCATAATAAGGCCCCCATCAGAACACTCTACCAAATGCCTCGTACAGGCCTGTGTACGCTTCAAGTCTATCGCAATTCCTGTGACATTTTGACTTGGACGAACTCCAATATGTTCAAACACAAAAACTTGTCCTGAGGAGAGTAAAGCATGCAACTTACCTTTATGGAAAATAATGTCATCAAAATACAATTCCGTTTTTCCCCTGTGATCTTTTATGGGGAGGGGTTTCCATCTCTTATCGTTCAACTTGCAATACGCCAATCTCATGTGTGGACCATAAATAGCAACGATAAGACAATTGTCACTCGAAGGAGGTGTTGACATCACTACCTTGTATGTGTGGGAAATGTTCATCTCGTTGGTAGATTGAAAGTCAAAAGCTTCGTGGTCCCCTTCTTCAAAAGCAAAAATAGAATATTCTTTGTCAACTTTATTAGCACGATATTTTTTCACATCTGAAAACTTGTTTCTAGAAGGAAGTTTGATTCGAGCCCTTGTAAGAGGATTGATAAGATAAATTTCAGTGGGGCTACCAGAATGTGTATCCTCCACAGTGGCCACCCAACCATAAGAAGAACCCTTGAAAACCTTTCCTTGTGCGTCTGGAAAATCAAGCAAGTAAGATTTATTGTCAATTGGGTTAAACAAGGAATGTGATGCCTCTATGTTATTATCAAGCGCTTGCAACAACCATGAAAACTGCCTTTCTTTATGGTTAGGCATTCTTGGGAGATGAGAATTCCAAGATACACACACAGCACGAATTCGGACTTTATCTGCGTACAATATCAGACAATCTTCCATGATTTGCAATAAATTCACCGGAAGCTCAGACCACTTTCCCATTGTCAATTCTACGCAGGAAAGAATAAAAACACATCACAAAAAATTGATAAATTGAACACAAAAGTTAATCACTTGACACATTGAAAATATCACATTTAAAAGAACATGAGCAGACATACAAGAATAGGGAAATTGAGCATAGATGACCCAGGCTTGTAGAATGTAGGTTAAGCAAAAACACCAATATAACGAGAAAACATTTGCATAAATATAAACTAAAAGTTTGATTTCAATGAGTCAAAGAGAACACCAACAAAAAGAGGGAAAATACTAAGAATGAGCACTAGAAAACATTGAATGGTGGGAGCATGGGTAGGAATTATTTTGAGAGACCTGTTTGCCAATGAAATTTTATTTCAAAACAAGGATAAATACAGTAATAATATTAATCTTTTTCAAACTTACAGTGTAGGGGTTTTCAAACTTACAGGGTACGGGTAGTTCAAATCCTTAGGCAAGAAAATGTTGGTATTAACAAAAAAAAAATTCAATAAAAATTAAAATGGAAGCAAATTTAACTAATCCTTCGGTCTCAACTATTTTTTAATAATTATTTTTTGTTGTAAAAATTTACTACATTAATTATCTGCAAAAAAAAAGAAAGAAAAATAAAAAAACCATCACAGTTTACTGTCACGGGCTTGAGACACGTGCGGCACTTAGTGCTTTCGAACTTTCGTTCTTACGGATTTACACTAAGTCAGCCTTCCCATGGCTTTAGAATAACGAGAATAACGATCACACTGGGAAGGCTTTTAGAATAACGAGAATAACGATCACACTGGGAAGGCTTTTAGAATAACGAGAATAACGATCACACTGAATGAAACTTAAGTAAGATAGAACACGAGTTTATAAAGGAAACTTTATATTACTTAAAAACACTTTACAATGCTTATGATTCAACTCACTCTCTATACTCAACACAAATGAACCCTCCACCTATTTATAGGTGAGGCCTTCCCGAATGGACGGTCGAGTTCGATCCAATCCAATGGTCTAGCTTTACATTCTAGAACTTTCTATACAAATATCTCTAACTAGAATACTCTAGAATAATCTACCAAGATTATTTACAACTAGGCTATTCTAGAATGTTCTACATCTAGGCTTCTAGAATACTCTAGAAGGTTGGAGGCTCTTCTCCATTATTCCATAAGGTTCTAGAAAATTTCGTAAGCCTCCGTAGTATTCCGGAATTTTCCGGTTTCCTTGGACAAAATCAAGCGGATCGTGACATTACGCTTAGCCAAGCTGGCCATCAGTGCTCTCAAGAGGTCAACGTTCGCTAAAGCCCCAGTTAGGCTATTTAATTCTTATGGTGTGATCCCCTACTTTCTCCTTGGTTATCCCTTGCTTTGCCTTATAGCAACTCTACTTCATTAGAAGCAAAAGATTTTGCAACTTTTTCCATAAAAGGGAAACCAAAATAAACTATTTTACGCCTCTAAACTATACTTTTTAATGGGGTTGTTTGTTTCAGCCTAGGTCAACCTATATCCACAAAGTACTATCAAATTAGTAAGGGTAACAAATTGTCACACATGTCCATAACAGGTCCATACAGTATATATAGGTCTACACTGTACAATCACACAGTTATTTTTTTTTAATGAAACCTTGAATACAATTTCCTTTTGGTTGCTTGAAAATAAAAAAAAAATGTATGAGTTTCTAAAAATAAAAATAAAAATAAATAGATAGATAAGAGTTAGAGAAAGAAATGTTTAAGAATCAAATTGATATTTAAACATACAAGTTTGCAAAGAAAAAGGGTTTCATTTTTTGGGAAAGAAAACCAATTTGGTTTGTATACAGAGATGGACATTTTGGCAACTCAAAAATGATTGGGTAAAAATGGGAATAAAAATTATGAAGATCAGTGATCATCTTAACTGCTTCTTTTTTTTTCCCTTTTTAAAAGATTTTAAACAATCTATCTCTTATTTTATAAATTTATTTTTAATAAAAATCATAAGGTGCAGCTACTGACAATCCTTAAAACCTTTTAAAGACAGCAAAAAATCACAAAAGAATGAAAGATTGTGGAAAAGGGTCACTAAAAGTTGTTTTTGAGTGCCTAAAAATTTCTGAAAAATGCCAAAAACATAACCACATTATATTGTATGATAAAAATTATGAATTGTAACCTACAACCCTACTATAGGACAGAAAAAAATATATCTACAACCTACCAAATAAGATTCAAATTGCATATTAGAAGGTAATCTCTTGGATGAAATGGAGATGAATTTTTTTTAAAATTCGTTGAAGATAATTTTCTTATACCACGTAAGAAAGACATTTACACGTGCATGGTTCGGAAGTACTCTGCAGAAAGAAACAATGAAATAAATACTCTACAGAAAGAGTCGATAAACAATTTTTTGGTTACACTAGAAAAAGGGAGTTTCATTTACTTGCATGGACGGAGGAAGCCATAAGGTTAAAATTTTGCATTAAAAACAAAGAAACTTTAGCATTTAACAAAAATCCAAAATCCTCTTAAAGCGAGCTCAATGGCATTGGACTATTTTAAAGTCCCACCATAGCATGTGTTTACTAAAAATTAAAAGATTTTTTTTTTATGTTTCTTTCTCCTGAATTTTTTTTTTTTTTTTTTTTGGGGGAGGGGGGGGTGGTGGTGGTCATACTTCCTCTTAATTTCAGAGACACAAGGAGCAGTTAATTGTTGTAGAGATGGCAAAATGGATAATACTTTTCATTAGAGCTTGAACTTCTAAATATTACATTCTCTTACTTCTCTCTCCTTACTAGATGCAATATGCATAGTGCCCACATAAGTTTATTTTGAATTTTTGATATTAAGCATCCTATTGTTCTTCAATTTTTATTACATTCAAATACATTTATTTATAACTTATTTAATCTTTTCTTTTTTTTTTTTTGCCATTCAAACTTATATTAATCAAGCATATATTTTTTTGTGAACAACTGTAATACTAATAATATAAATGCCTACCCAAAACTGGAAGGTGATCCAAACAAATGAAGAATAAATTTGCTGAGTAAATTCAATTCCAAATAGATTAGCCTCAATATCAATTGAAAAGTTTCTTAGAAAACATTGATAGTAAAATTTATAGAAAATCACATATTGTATCAGTATATAATATTTATATGTTCTAATTTAATAGTCCATTAGTCCAATTTGATTTTAAGTTGATTTTAAAGATACACTACTTTCAAGAAATTAATGATTAAAAATAACACTTGTATAGTATCGAGGGTTATTGTACACTAATTATGTACTAAAAGAATTAAACTTTCAATTTTGGGGCTATTAACAAAATTCCGCCTAGAATTGGGCCGCCTCTTATATGCTTTGCACATGACAAAAAATAAAGGGCAAAAGATTCCAATTTCTCTCCTTGCAATTTGTTTTTTCAAAAAAAATTGCTTTTAACAAGGATAAAACCTGTGATCTCTAAACATATACTTAACTACTAGGCCATTTATTATTGTTATTAAAACATTCTTGTTCAAATTATATGTATTAAAGTCTCACGCACATTGTGCATCCAGATTCCAGAGTAATCTAGTTCGACTAAGGGTTTGTTTAGATGGAAGGAATAAGAGGGTAAGAAAAGAAAAAGGGGGAAAGCCACAAAAAACCAATCGTTTGAATAGATTTGTAAGAGGAATGGAAAGAAAATGGAAGGTAAGAGAGAGATTCACAATCCCCTCTATTCATTCATATTGTTTCCTTCCAGTATTGAGAGAATTGGGAGGGGAAGAAAAAAAATTTAATGAAATATTTACCGTATATTTTGTTAACAAATATATTAAACAACATTCCTTTCCATTCTTTTTTTTCTCTCTTGTTTTGTTTCCCTTCATTTATTTTCCATTCTTCCCTATCCAAACAACAATAAGATTAAATTCATTCATTTCTATTCCATTCCATTCTTTCCCGTTCCAATTATCCATTTGCTTTCTATTCCTTCCTCTCGGTCTAAACCAACCATTAAACTCATACCCAACTCGTAACCCAAAACCATATGTGGCTCCATCTCCTTCCCGCTTCCCAATTCCAATTGTTTGTGGGATTTTGGTAAAATCTAATAGTTGAGCAATGGCAGGAATGAAAAAGATAGATTGCATATGTGTAAGTATGCAAATATAATAATATATACACGGATAAAAATTAAATAACACAATTAAATTTTCTCTTTCTAAATGAAAAATAGTAAGAAAAAGAGTGAATGAGCATATCTAAGATTTGACTGAGGGGGAGAACGAAAACAAACTGAAATATATAATCTGCATAAAGAGAAGAAAACGATTTGCTTTTTGGCTACACAAAAAAGGGTATTTCAGTTACTTATTTCCTCCTCCTCTGTTTGTAGGCTTCGATTGTTGTTCAAACAGAGCAAAACCAGAGAGAAAGGGAAAATTTCTCCATATTTATATAATCCAAAAAAATAAACTCCAACCACTACAATCACAATCCAAGAATATAAAAGAAGCATCTAAAATCCGCTAATTTTTAACAAGCAAATAGCGTTTTATGCATCACCGAGAATCGATCGATTAATTAACAAGTTCACCCCAAATCAACCAACCCAACCCAAGACAAAGCTGATGTTTTTATCTTAGATTTGTAAATAAAGATAAATTTTTTGATCAAGATGCATTCATTTAGCATAAAAGAGAGGGGGAGGGGAAGTAATGGTACCTAGATTGCAGATCTATGAATGAAGAGAAGCCTTTAAGCTGAAGCTGGGTTCTGATCGAATCGATTGCAGATATAATATGTGCTTGTGTTTTCGAAGACACAGGAACGCATGAGGAGGCTTGCACTTGTACTTATAAAGGGTATTTTTGATAGATATAAACTTCTATTTCTACTAGGTTTTTGTTTCGCTGGTAGTTTCTTTACTTTCTTTTTCTTTTTCCTTTTCCTTAATTAAAAAGGAAATTACTTCCAATTTCTTTTTTATGCTCCTCCATCTAAAATTAAAAACTCCCTAATATTATTTATATATTTTTTAAACATATTATTATTTCTAAATTGGACATTTAGTGTAACACTTCGTATTTAAATTAGTAGTAGCTACACTTCATTTATTTTAAATTTAGTACTTTTCATTGTTTTTGTTGAATTTTGATTAAAAAGGATTTTAGGTGTTTATTTTTCAAATCTTGGTTCAACAGGAGCTTGTTGGAGATCAACAAGGGCTTGTTAAAACTATTCAGAAATATAAAAGTACACTGATATTCGACAAGGGTCTGTCAAGGCTCAAAAGCCCTTGTTGTAAACCGATGGTGAGGCTAAAGAAGGCTTAGAACTTTCCTTTTTGAATTATAAAAAACAAGTTTATCCTAAACCTCCATGGGAAGGTTTCTAAGCATCTTCTCTCTATAAATTCAACATCTAAACCTCTTTGGATCATAATTTTTCTTAAGGAAAATTTTTTTTCTATGAATTGAGGGGAGCGCGATGACGTAGGAATTTTAGAGTTTCGACAATCATGGTTTTGGATCATTATCCTCTTCATCTTTCTTGATATTTATTTTAAGGTATGGGAAGTGTCCAGTATGCATTCTTTCAAAGTTTTAGAGCACTCTTTATTATCTTTATTTTCATACTCCTCTCGCTATTGCATATTTATTGGCTTTATGATATTATTGTTAGCCTTGTTTATTGTATATATTGGCTAAAGTGCTAAGGGGATCGATTGGTACATGTTTCAAGTACACCTACCGGGTTTACCAACAGTTCAACAACCCATTTGCAGTGTCCGCTGAGAGGACATCGGTGAGGTGAGGCAGGGATGGCATGGTGGTACTTGTCATGTGACCATGAGAGAATCGGGTATGATGCTTTGTGTGTTATTTGATATGAATGTATTCATTGTTATTGTTGATTTAATTTCTTGAAATTCGATTGTTCTCTATGTGCGGTGTACTTCTCTATACATGTTTTTCTTCCACAAGTACTTATGGTGAGAACGGGTTGGGACATGGTGAGAGCGGGTTGGGACACAGTGAGAGCTCATAAAAGACCTTAGATATTCTTATAACTTGGACAGTGGAGTTTATCCCAATGTATTTTGAAAATTATTGTAATTTATGGGTATTCGTATCTTATTATTCAATTTTATCACCCTCATGGGCGGGGTTTGACATTCAATAATCAATCTTTAATATGTATAAATTTAGATAAAAAGGATATGATATAAAAATTTCCATCCAAAACTCTTTTGTTACAAAATTCATATTCTTATAAACAAAAACGTCCTTTTATAATTATTTTCATTTTTTAGAATTTAGAATCCAATAAGGTAATATCTATTATACTCTTATTTAATTAAAAAAGGTAATTTGGGGTTTGGCCCCTACAAATGTTGTTAATGTAGGTTTGGCCCCCATTTTGGTTGACTTTCATCTAAATAAGAGGCAAACCGTTTGTTGACCTATTTTATTGTTTAAATGCCCGAAAATGCCTTAACTTGTACACAATTCTCAATTGAACCTTAGCTCCCATTTATTCTTCATCCATTTTTCACACACGATCGGATAAGAAACAAATGAGCTTTTCCACCATTGCTGAGGATCAATTTAAGGTATAACTTAGAGCGTGACAATTTAAGAAGAAAGCAAGTGTGAGGATACATTGCAGAAAGGTATGTAACTTGTATTTGGCTTTTCTAATCCATATGATCTTATTTGGTTAAAAAAAAAATTAAGGTTTCACTTAATGGCAGTGATTCCTTCTATTTAATATAGCTATTAAAAAATTTAGTTTTTTATAGAGTAAATTTATGTATATATCGGGGTATATTTGTTTGTTTACTAATTTGTCTATATTATGGTTTTTTTTAATAAAAAATATGAGTTTTAATGTTTAAATACTACTACTTTAATGAGAAATTACCTAAATATTATAGTATAATGTGCTAAAAGACTTATACTTTGTTTGTTTGCAATATAATATGCCTGTACTAGCAATTTTTGTGTTTGTTTGTTTGTTTGTTTGTTTTGTTTTTAGTAACAAAAAGGCATTACTTGGCATATGAAAATTCTTGGTTTATTATGGTGGTAAATGGACAAAAAATATATGGGTGGAAGTAGTATAATTTTAGGGGATGTGGAAAATGATGAGTTTTGTTATATGGATTTAGTGAAAGATATTGAATAAAATACTACATTTAGTGGTTTAAAGTTCAAAGGGTTGAAGATGAGTCATTGATGTGTTATATCCAATGATGTTGAGCTTTTACATATGTGGGACCATATTGTTGTTGTGAATGGGGTATATCATTTGTATGTTAAATTAAATTGTGGCCTTACATTACGAGTGGAATCTACTCCCAATAAAGAGTCAACCACTTTTAAAAAGAAATGTACAAACAATGTAAATAAGGTTAGAAAGTCACAGTCCCCTAAGTTTCAAGTCACACAAAAAGGTTGGGTTAGAAGGTTACCTAGATTTACAAGGAAGTTAAGGTCGAGATTTACTTCCACTAAGATAATAATCCTATTTGATAATGAAGAAAATGGGGGTAAGAGTGTTATGAGCAAAATGAAACAAGTTCTGAATGAGGGTAGTACTATTGTGGACAAAGGGAAGTAAGTTGTTATGAACCAAGATAAAACAAATTCTTTCTTGAATCAGTTGGCTACTAACATAAATAGCTTAGATGTGGATGATGATTTGGGTCATTAGAAATTCACTAGAAAATACAAATGAAGCAACTGATGGTGATAGTGAGTGGGGTTGGGATTTTTCTTCATATGAGAAGCTAGAGAAACCAGTTGGAATGACAGATCTACCCTTAGCCATAGATCCACCTCTAGCCACAGATCCAATCATTTCCATATATCCACCTCTAGCCTCTAACTTTGATCCCCTTTATATAATTTTATAGATCTATTTTTTAGGATTTAACAACTTGAATGCTGAAGAATATTATTATAGTGGAGTGAGTAGTGATGATAGTGATAGTAAGGAGTATGTACTTTCCTATGGTAAGGAGAGTGATAAGCCAAATGTTAACAAACCTGTAAAGTTTGATGTTACTGCATTTGACCATTTGTATAAAGTATAAAGATGATGACAACGCAGAGGGCAGTGATAAAACCTGATAATGGCATGGAGTTACATGTTAAGATGGAGAGGCCAACAATAGGGCATTGTAGGCTGTTCATAAAGGATTGTTGTAATATCCCATAATTTACTTAGCGTAAATTAGACCTTAATTAACCTCGATTAAGTGAAATTTGTGAAGTGTTTAAAAATCTTGATTAATTATGGACCAAGTTGTAAAATTTCATAAGTTTAGTATGGACTAAAATATAAAGTTGTAAAGGTTTAGGGTTAAAATAATAAAGTTATAAAACCTCAGGGTAAAACGTTGTAATTAAACAAAAGTTGGATTTTTTAAAAAAGTAACCGACTTGGTCACCTTTTCTTTTATCTTCATTCTTCAACTTTCTTCCATTATTGCCGAGAGATAAGAAAGAGAAAGTAAATATAAGTACTAATGTTACTCCTTATAAATTGGTCGTCAAAACTTCGTTGAATCTAGTTGAACCTTAAGGAAAAGTTGTTCTATACATCAAGGGCTATGCAGAGGTATAAGAATTTTAGAGTTTTTCTAGTCGGGGCTCGGGTTATTATTTTAAACTTTATTCTTTGAGGATAAATATTTTGAGGTAAGGGTTAATTATGATTTCTTGTATTTTAAATTATTAAAGAATAATAAATATTACCCGAGTATGTTATTGTGCATGTGTAAGTAGCTATATTGATTAATGATTTATGATAACCAAGTACATGTGTATAAATAATAATTTGCAAGTTTGAATTTAAAATATGGAGTAGTACACATTTGTTCATTGTTCAAGTAAATAATAACATATTTTGGCAACTGTTTTGATTAAATGTTGGAAGATTGGTAATGAGAAAAGTGAAGTATCAAGTATGTATTTTAAAATATAGTTTAATACCTAACTTATGGCTTTGGAATTACCTAAAAAGGATAAGAAATGAATTTTTGGTGAATTTTACAAGATTGGTGTGCGGTATTGATTCCTACACGGGAATTTTGAATATTTTCTTGAATATTCCAAAGTCTATTCCATAATTTGAGTAAATTCATTTAGTTAATGAATTGTGTTACTATGTTAATATTTGATTATTAAGAATTTTAATTAAGTTATTATTGGAGGATATTTAATGAGGATGATGATGTTTTATGATTTATAAAACCATGAGCATGTGATTTGAAGCAAGATATGCCATTATACTTGATATACATGTGGTGTTTAATATACATGACATATTCCTTAGATGTATAGTGGTGGTATATGATTGAAATTAATTAATTAATGAATTATATACATCAAGGGACATGTATAGAGATTTATTATAGTTATATGGCATAAATTGTTTCAAATGTTCATTTATTAGCATGTTATGCATATTGTATATCATTGTTGTGTCAATCGGATTCTTGGAGATCTTTCGACAAGTTCGGACTATTCCTATGGCCTATTTTGTGGGCATATATCTTGTATCTATAGTGCCGAAAGTTTCTTATATCTGCTGAATTATTCTGGGACATGATGTGGTTCTGTGATCGGTTCGATATGATTATTATTGTGGACCTTCGATGATGAAGGGAATATGTATTGACTAGTACTTACCGATGTGAAATTAAGTAAGGTTCGGTGCCCTTAGGTTGAAAATTCCTAAACACCCGGATGACAACAATGAGATCGGATGTCTAGAGCCAGCGGTGAGTAGCCCAAAAATTTAGACCTCGATAAAGCACTTGTGATTCTGTGATATGATATGGATGAACATGTGGTCCAATTTTATTATGATATAATGATGATCTTTTATGGGCCGGATGGTGTTATATTGTGATTATGTTCGATTTATTCTATGGGGCGGTCAGGCCCGTTCTTATTCTTATGATTATGGTTCGGCCCAGCTTTGGTATTTGTTGGGGACGGTCAAGCCCATTCTTATTATTATTATGATTCGGTTCGACTTCGGTATATTTTTTATGACGTGGTATGATGGTTGACACAAGGGAGGTAACCTGCATATGCACGTACATGCATTGTTTTACCGATTTATGGTTAAATCGCTAATCAAGTATTGAACGTAATATTTCCTATTATTTTTCCCCCTACTGAGTTGTGAGCTCACCTCGTTTTATATAAACAAATTTAGGTATCCAGGAAATAGAGAAGACTGAGGAAGCGACTAGGTCGGGAATGAAGTAGAGGACCTCTGATACCGACTCATTTTTGTTATACATGTGTGTATATGGCAAGCCACGGCTAGCCTAAGTTGTTGTTCACTTTATACTACATGTTGACATGATTTGTATGCGACTCGGGTTATATGTATGCGTACAGATGTATATTACACTTATGGATTGTCACCCACAGTATGAGTATCGTTTATTCTATGCTATGTGATTTTCTTGGATTTATTATTTCATTATTTATTTTAGACTTACTTTAGCTCGTCTAAGGTGGGTCAGTAACGCTCCAGGTCTTAATTACAGGCATTATCCTACTAATTAAGGCGGGGGTGTTACAATTGTGCAGTTCGAAAAAAGTTTTAAGTACAGACAAAACAAATGACAATTTGAAGATGTTGTTTATATGTAAAGATCCAAATTGCAAATGGATGGTTTATGTTAAAAGATTTCCACATGAGTTAATAGTTATATTGAGGTCAATTCAGGGAGAGGACACATGCAAAGGTGATGAAAAAGGTAAGAATTATATGGTTCATGCACGTTAGGTAACCAATAAGATTGAGCAATACATTATGAACCATAAGGATTATAAACCTAAGGATGTACAAGCAGAAATGTGGGAGAAGCATGGAGTTAAGATATCTTACCATACTAGTTATTAAGCAAATATAATTTGCCATGAAAAAATATTTAGAAGTTGTGGTGAGGGTTATAGAATGTGTCCTAAAATTGCAAGGCATGTCTATTTAAAGAACCCAGGTATTATATCTACATGGCTGAGAAACCTATATAACAATAACTTTGTTTCATTATTTGTGTCTTTTGAACCCTCTTTAGATGGTTTCATTAATGGATGTAAGCCTGTTTTGGGGTTGGATCAATCATTTCATAAAGGAAAATATGGGGGATGTGCGTTGTCTGTGATTTCTCTATACGAAAATAATGGATTGTTTCCAATTGAAATTTATGTATGTAGAGGGAATGATTATGACAACTAGAACAATTTTTATTTAATATTGAAACCTTATTTGACTAAGCACAAGTGTCCTCTCATTTTCTTCTTAAAGTAAGGGGTTAAGAAATTTAGTGGCTGAAATGTTCCTAAGTAGTTACCACAAGTTTTGTTTCAAACACATGTATAATATTTTCAAGGGTGTTGGCTATAAGGGAATGCAGTTAGAACACTTAAGTTGGGGTACAATTAGAGCTTAAAAGAAAGAAGATCATGAGAAATTGATGGCTCAAATTGAGAAGGATAATGCACATGTTAGGAAATGGTTGGACAGTGAGCCTTATACAAGATGGTGCATATCATACTTTCATGCCACATCAAAATTTAAGCATACTACAAATAATTTCTCAGAATCTTTCAACAATATGATTATTTACCTAAAATATATGCCACCGAGGTTGAATGAAAAGTTTCAAGTGTTGGTTATGACTTTGTTGTATCATAAGAGGTTAAAGGGGGATGAAATTGATCTAGATGGTCTTGTTCTAACAGTAGAGTTAGCAATTGTAAAGGTCAAAAAGAACTACAACAAATACACCACGGTTGGGTCATCTAATTATATACATATGGCTATGAACAAGCATGGGAAGAACTGGACAATGGACTTAAAAGCTATGATATGTACCTGTTGTGAATGGCAAATTTTTTAAATGCCATGTGTGCATGCTATAGCTGTTATCTTGCCAAGAAGAGAATATTGGACAAGGTAATTAATTCCTTACTTGTTTTTGTCAATACTTTGTTTTTTTGGTTATGTTACTATTAAGTGTGGTAAGCTATATATATATTGTGTTTATATATGTAAGTATTGTAGCCATTTCTTTACCATGAATGCATACGAAGTAGTATATAATGGACATATAGTTTCAATGGAAGATTCATCATATTAGCATGATAAATCATTACTTTCCTTATTTTTCATCTTGTTATTTAAATGTTTCTCTAATGGTTTTCCTCTCACTTTCATGTATAGCCACAACATAATATTACACCTCCCCCACTTTTTAAACCACTGGCAGACCAAGCAACAATAGGATTAAAGGTACTAATGAAGTGAATACTGAAAATAGGGGCAAGAAAAAGTCCAACAAATATGGTGAATTTGGCCATAACAAGACAACTTGCAAGGGTGCATCTACTAATGATGCAAATGGAAGAAGACATATGGCATTTTATAATAAATTATGTCAATTTGATAATATTTACTAAGTTAATGTGTGTGATACATTCCAGTTAATCCTAAAACTAAAGTAGAAAGGTGAAATGCATCAAAAGCATTTCAACTTAATAGGCCCCTTATTGTTTATTCCTTCAATGCCCATTCCAAAGACTAGGATAGTGAAGAACAAGAAATGTGGTGGCAAGAGAGGAAAACACAACATATTTAGACCTCCACCAGCACCACGATCCAGTTTCGTTCAGATAATAGTTAGTAAGTATGTTTTTTGGGATTAATGCTAAGTTAGTATTTTGGACTTGTTTACTTAGTGGTAATTGTAATTAACTATGTTATTTGGTATTCACATTTGGGTTTGGATTGTAAGTAAGTAGGATATTATGGTTGAAATTACTTTTCTTTTTGGTTAATAATGGAATATATGAACTTGTATTATCATTCTTACTTGGGCTTGAAATACCATATGCATCACATATAACGTCATTTATAATTAAACTTGCTCCCAAAGTCATTACATATATCATTGAAATCTACCACTAGCTTCACCCTAACATTCATCTTCCTGGACTTAGCTTATTTCAGCTATTCAAAATGACCACAAATCAAACATTTAAGAAATTTATGTCCATAGCTTCTTTCTTGTTGAGAAGTCCATAGTTTCCTAGTTCCTTGACATCCTTTTGGGCATTTAGTTTATTTTTAAGGACAGTTCCTTAGCTAATACCTATTTTCTCCACATTCAAAACATCATTCAGGTATAAAAAATGATGTCCCACATGTGCTTTTCTTTTTCTTTTCTTCATTCTTCATATCCATTGCATTCTATTACAGATATCATACTGACACTTCAATAATTTATTTCCATATGTGGACTTTATTTTAGAATTGCAGAGCATCATTATAAGTCACTATAGTTACTTTTAAAACATCTGCTGTAAATCCATGGACATTTATCTTCTTTATGGCTTTCTTTTTCACTTATTTGGCATGTTTCATGTGTGATACAAATAACAAGTTTTCTAATTTAATGGGTACTCATAGATCTCAGTATGTGTTTTTGAATGCAGAATTTCTTACTTTTTCACTTGTTTATAAACCTTCATTCCCACCACCCATATTTTCTATTAATTTTTTATGATTACGAAACCATTGTAATTTATAAGGAGGAAGGAGTAATCTAAACGGTCATTTTTTGTTTTTAGCCATTGGATAGTGTAAATTTTGTATAAGCAGGGGCATTTTCGAGCATTTGAACAATAAAATGGGTCAACAAACAATTTGACTCCTATTTGCACGGAAATCATTCAAAATGGGGACCAAACCTACATTAACAAAAAATTTAGGAGGGCAAACCCCAAATTACCCTTAAAAAAAAACAAAAAAAACTTACATACATATCTTGTTTAGAAAATTGAAATTGTAAATTTATAATGAAAATATATAGAAATACAATTTAGGAAACAATTGACTACAATATTTTTCATATATTCATATTTTTTTAGTTAAATTCGTGATTTTCTCCACATTTCAGATATTTTCCATTAAATTTTTAAATTTCATTACAATATTTTTGAAAAACTTTAATCGAACTTTTAAATTTTGACATATTTTTTCTTCTTCTTCTTGTTGTTATTAATTAATTTATTTATTTTTGCAAATTTGTATTGAAGTTTGTAATTATTTTACATAAAAATTCTTACAAACCTGTAGTGAAATTTATAAATTTTACTTCAGATTTTGCAATGAAACTTGTAAACTTCAATTAAATTTTTATAACCAACTTTTCAAGGAAAAAAAATCATAATTTTGTAGAGAAATTTCGTATATCTCAATGAATTTAATAAAGATAAACAAAAATGTAATAAGGAACCAAAAGTCATAATAGGGAAACAAATTGGAATTCAATTTTGTGCACCCCACTTAACAAGAGTTATTTTAACTTTCATTTTGAGCCACACATTATTTAACAGTGCTAAGTGTTTTATTAAGGTAAAAAAATTTCTAACTTCCTTGTTTAGGGATATTATTTAAATTCCTAAATTAATGAATAACCCATTAGGTGCTAAAAAAAAGGCACGGTTTTTTTTTACCCTTAAAAAAAACCTTAAGGCTTGTAAATTTTTATTTTTTTTAAATACATGCAATGGTAAAGATTGAGTGTTTGATGAGAGAATGTGTGAATACATGAACTCGATATTTAATCCACTTTAACCATTTGCGCAACCACAACCATTTAAAGGTTCGTTCGTTTGGTCATAAATAGACTTAGTAAAGAATTGGGTTTAGGGGTGGGAATTGGTTGGTTTGGTTCGTGAATAAACCTATCCCAAAACCAAAATCTTGACGTCAAGTAATTTTAATTTTTTGGTATTTTCAGTTTCAGTTTTTCAAAACACGAAACTAAAACCATACCATGCAATTTTTCAATTTTTTTTGTCTTTTTTTAGGTTTTTCTTTTTGTCTTTTTTTAGGTTTTTATTTTTGGCACTATTCAGTATATTTTGATATTTACCTATTTTGATTTTTCAATATATATAGTTAATTTTATTTCTAACATATTTTTTTCTCAATGAATGACAACGAGTATACTATTTCATATCTTTACATATGGATTATAATGACTTCACTAACATAAAAGTATTAAAATATACAAAATTTAAAACCAATGAGATATAAAATTTAAGAATTAAACAAAATGTATATTGATAATCTTATAATATATCGTGTATTCCATTAGATATATTATAATAACACATATAACATTATATAAATATGAAGAATAACATGCGCGGAGTAATTAACCTAAGTAAATTATTGTATGGTTATATGCAAAAATAATTTAATGATTATAGCAAAAACAAAGTCCTAAAAGTTTACCAATTTTAATTACGGAAAAATATGTTCAATCTTGTCTAGCATGCATCAAAACAATTCAATCAATCATAGATAATCAAGACCAAAATTAACAAGGTATCCCTGCAATGCCGGACTAATCCTCAATAAACAAATTCCACTATAATAACCAAAAGAGGTACAAACTTGAAATCATTAACCGAATTAGATGTACAATCTCAAATCGTTCAAGAACAACTTCTAAACGTAACTTCTAGTGCAACATTTTCCTCCTCGAATCGCTCAGTTTGGAACACAACATATCACATGCCTCGGACTCGCTTTGATCTCCTTGATAGCCTCATGCTTCAATGACGGGTTTGGGATTTCTTGTTCTTAGTGAAGAACAACTAATTTGGCATGATAATTGATTCAAACCCTAGGTAATGTGATGCTAAAGCCCTTTCAAAAGTGTTTAAAGTGATATTAAAAAAGTGTTAAAAGATTTTTGGCCATTGAAGTTTATTTATAGGAGAAATAAAGTTATACTCTTTTGTGAATTAGGAAAGATACCTAAAAAGATCAATTTTTGCAATAAAAATTCATTGCCTAGAAATCCTAGCCAGACCAGTCCAAAGAACCCC
Organism: Lonicera japonica; assembly: GCA_021464415.1. Classification (NCBI taxonomy): domain Eukaryota; kingdom Viridiplantae; phylum Streptophyta; class Magnoliopsida; order Dipsacales; family Caprifoliaceae; genus Lonicera; species Lonicera japonica. The sequence goes on from CM038464.1 coordinate 47,170,493, forward strand.
ATTGTACTGGTCCACCCTGCTAGGAATTGAAATCCATGGAAAGCTCAGAGATATAGCCGGACCGGTACATTAAAATCAATGCGTACCAGTCCACCCTATAAAAGGTGCAAAACTAAGTTTATTTAGTAAAGAGAAACTTCCATGGATTCTTGATTTTAATTAATTAACAACATCTTTTGAAGAACCTTCTTCCAAACCATTTAATTTGCACCACCTAGACTTTGAATCCAAAAAAGCTTACCAAGCTTACCTTTTATACAAACTTCAATTACATGATCCTTGGTAGCTTTGACTCTCAAATTCTTCAAAGAATAACACGATCGACTCAACAACTTTACAAGAGAAAAATGTGTTTTCGTCAAAGGAATGAAGCCAACACTAACATACCTTACAAAATAAACTTAAAATTATACAAATAATATATGAAGCCAAAGATATTCTATAATTAATATAATATAATATATGCATTGTCTTAAAACAATATAGTCAATCTAATATAATTAAATCTATTAGTTCCCCTTATTTTTGGTACTTTTGGTTTGGTGTTTTGGTATTCTAAGTTATGGTGTTTTTGATTTAGTATTTTCGGTATTTCAGTTTTTCAAATATTAAAACTAAAACAACCCAAAGAAAGTTAGTATTTTTGGTCTCGGTATTTTCGATTTTCTGTATTTAAATGTGTGAAACCAAAATCAACCTTTTGGATTGATTTTGGTCGATTTCGGTTTCACTTTTTACTATACCAATTCTCACCCTAGTCGGGTCTTAACGAATGTGTGACTTTTGCATCTAGCCAAACACAACCAGGTAAACAATTAGGTGATGCTTTCCAAAGATTGTAAGTGGGCAATACGACACAGGATTATTATACACGTTAAAGAGATAAGTTTTAAAGAATAAATATAACAATTTTTTCATTAAATCAAAATGATTGCAAACCTAAAATTTTAGGAGAGGGTGAATTTTCCTAAATAGGTTTTGATTTTTGTTAGTAATTTTAGAGTTTTAGTCATTTTGTTTTAATGCAAAATTATCTTACATTAGATTAAACAAATGAGCCTTAAAAGGGTTGGAGTTGCCCAAATGGTTAAAATGGTTTTAAATATTGAGTCTTTGTGTCCAAAGCCTCTCCCGTCACACACTAGATCTTTAACATTACTAGTAATTACAAAAAAATAAAAGCCTAATTTTTTTATTTTTTTTTAGAAAAATAAAATATGGGCATTTTCTTTACAAATAAACTCGGAGAGTGCTTGAACTGACCGGAGGTTCCCCAACTCTTGGTAGTTCCAATTTATATATGCAATTCATGGTTGTCGGCTGACTACGAATTAGTCACTATCATTGAGTCAATCATATACCTTTTTGTCACCATCTTTTTTGAGGACTTGACTCCCCTCCATCACACTTTCTATGCAATTTCATCCAATAGAGTTTAATTAGATACTTATATGGATGAACTTTTTCACGAAGCTCGGTGAAAATGATCTCTACAATAAGTAGATCATTTTCACAAAATTTTATCAAAAAATTCAAACCAGAAGTAAGTGAAATGATCTTTTAAAATTTTAATGGTCAAAAATGAATATATGTTTTTAAATTTTAGTACATCTACTTTCGGTACGAATTTTTTGATAAAATTTTATGGAGATGTTTTACTCATTATTGAACAAAATCAAATAATAAATGTAATGGAGGAGAGCCAAGTCCCTTTTTTTAAAACCCTTGCATATCTTCTTCATCAATAAAACCCTCGTCTGCCTTTGAACATTTTCTTTTTTATCCCAAGATAGGAAGAAATTATTATGTCGGCACTGGAGTTGACATCTCTCTCATTGAACCTTTTCCATCTACCATTAGATTTATGGGCTACAAGTAGTTGCTGTGGAGTTCGTCATTCACTGAAATCGCTGCCAAATTTCGCTTTTCTCCGATGAAATTTTCGATTTTTTTGTTTAAAGGGTTATATTTACACTCTGTAACTTTGGGCTTAATAATCAAATTAAAGGTACTGGGTTTTTAACTTGGTCGGGCCCATTTATTATGTCTAATAAATTTTTATTAGTATTACTTGCCTTTTGGTATTGGAGACGAAGTTTCGAAATTTAGGGTATGTTTGGTGCATATATACACAGTGCGCTTCATGTACGTACAAATGCATACGTATTTGTGGGTAAATTATTTTTCGTTCATTTACGCTGGGACCCACACCATATTTGAGAGAGAAAGAAAATCACTTTAACATAATTCCGTTCTCTCCTCTCTCTAATATACACTCCTCTCTCTCTCTAAATTGTTTTTCTTCTCACACCAGCCACCGGCAGTAGACCCGGCACAGCCACAGCGCAACACAGCACTCTCTCTCTCTATCTATGCGACCCACAGTGAACAGAACCCAGCACAGCACTCTCTCTCTCTACTTACGCGACCCAGCAGCAATAAGGGGGGATTTCGGACGGATTTCGAAGAGAGCTCCCTAAACTTATAAGCTTGCCTTCCAACCCATTTTGGTTTGTGAAATTGGTTTGTAACATTATTTAATTTTTTATTTTGATGAATCCAACCCATTTTCATTTGTGAAATTGGTTTGAGTTGATATTGAAGCTTGTGTACGGTGCTGAAAATCAGTTTGTGAAATTCGATTTGTGATATATTTTGAGTATTGCAATATATACAGTGCTTGTGGTGTTGAAGCTAAAGTAGTAATATTTTTTATCAAAAAAAATATTGACTAATGCGGTTTGATTTTGATGAATCCAACCCATTTTGGTTTGTGAAATTGGTTTGAGTTAATATTGAAGCTTATATACGGTGGTTAATATCAGTTTGTGAAAATCATTTTGTGAAGTCGGGTTGTGAAAATTGGTTTGTGAGCTCTCTTCACAAACCAATTTCACAAACCAAAATATTTTGGAAGGCAAGCTTACAAGTTTAGTGAGCTCTCTTCGAAATCCGTTCGAAACCACCCTTATTGCTGCTGGGTCGTGTAGGTAGAGAGAGAGTGCTGTGCTGGGTTCTGTTCACTGTGGGTCGCATAAGTAGAGAGAGAGAGTGCTGTGCTACGCCGGTGGCTGTGCTGGGTCTGCAGCCGGTGGCTGGTGTGAGAAGAAAAACAATTTAGAGAGAGAGAGGAGAGAACGGAATTATGTTAAAGTGAGTTTCTTTCTCTCTCTCGAATAAGGCGTGGGTCCCGGCGTAAATGAGTGGAAAGTAATTTACCCACAAATGCGTACGCATTTTACATACACGAAGCGCGCTGTATATATATATATATTTTATTTTATTTTATTTTTTAAAATTTTAAAAACTCAACTCAAAATCAACTCTATTTTTACACTTTTCAAAATTTATTTTACTTTACTTTCTCTATCTAAAAAAACTTTTAAAACACTATAAATTTAAATTCAAAAATCAAAATTAAATAAAAAATATATATTTAAAACATACTCGTCGAGATTTATAAAATAAGATCCATTGTAACTATTTTTTGAAATGTTTTTTATGAAATTTTTTAGTTGGTTGAAAAAAACACAAACAAAACTAAATTCACTTTTCAATGTACTTCCAAATTCTACCAAACACTATATTTTAAAAACTCAATTCAAAATATCAACTAAACATTACTTTAGTGATTTTCCCCACTCTCTCCATTTGCGCTAGTTTCTCCGGACTTCTCTATAGCACGTTCCGTATCCGTAATTCTCGAGAAACCACGTCATTTTGCAGACATGGTATAACAAACCAATATTATTGCTTCAATTCACTAGCTGGAATTCAATGTTATTCAATCCTCCATTATCTCTTCTCTCGCCTATGTAACGGCATCTAATGTCTGCTCTCTGAGTGGAACTTTTTTCCCCGCCGATCAATTAACTCCATTGCTATTAAAGAAAAAAGTATATTGAAGAAGAAGGGCACTCCATTTTCGGGGTTTCTCTACCATGGCCGAACTTGAAAATCTCTATATATAGCACTCCATTTTTTTCCTTCTTTCTCATTCATGGTTAGAGTTCTTTATTTTTTGAAGTTTCATCTCTTTCTGGGAAGACTGAACCAATATAAGGCATTTAAGAAGAATAAGGTGGCGTTTAGTAAACAAACTAAAAACTGAAAAAGCTGTTTGTTTAGTTCTGAAAATTGTATCTGAAAAAATGTTGTTTGTTTAAATATAACACATCTGAAAACTAATTTTTTATTATTATGACAATTTTGCCCTTATTATTTTATTTTAAATACATGATTTCAAATAAAAACAAGAAAGACATAATATTATATTAAATTAAAATTACTTAAACATTAATAATCACAACAACAAAAACCCACTCCACACTCCCCTTTCTATCTCCAAACACCCATTTTCTCTCTCCTCAACTCACGATTCCAATTTCAAGAAACTCAAATTTTCTATCAAAGCCCAGAAAGAAAATTAACCCCCTTCCTCTTCTTCTTTTGTGGCTGTAGTTTTAGAAGAAAAAGAAAGTGAGGATACCGAGAAGAAAGATTTAAAAAATGAGAGTGAGGGTGAGCAGAGTAATAATAACCCAATTGTTGGGTTCTTTCGTAGATTGGTTCGTGAGAATTTGTCTAAAGAGAAGGAGAGGTTGGAGAAGGCAAAGAATGAGAGGTTGGAATAGATAGCTGCTTAATTTTGAGAAAAGAGTGGGGGTAAGATGAACATTTTATCCTCATTAAAATTAAGTTTCAGATTGAAGTGGCAACTTTGCCACTTAAAATTTTGGATGAAAATTTTAAGTTTTAAGTGGTAAAAATTAAGTTGTCATTTAATTTTTTTAGTTAGTGAATCACTTTGTCAACCACTTAAATATGAAAATTTTAAGTTTTTAGATTTAAGTGGCAAGTGAACAAGGCCTAAAACCAAAGGGAAAAGATACACCCACAAGAGTTTTCAATCAAAGCTACAAAAGTTTCAGACCTGTAGAACAAGAAGTGAAAGAATGGAGATTGGGGGCTTAGATTTTTAAATTCATAATAAAAGATAATGGTAGGAAAAAAACAATTTGGGCTCCATTAATTAGATCTCCAATAACAAGTTCTAAAGCAGTCCTTGGATTATCAAAGATCTGACAGAGAATAACTATAAACTATTAGAGAGGTGAGAGAAAATTTATTCACTCCGTTAATAGAGGAGAGATAAGAGAGATGGAACACTGAGCAACAGTGGATTCCAGCTGGCGAATTGAAGCAATATTATTAGTTGGTTATACCATGTCAGCTAAATGAGATGGTATGACACTATAACTGTTGTATCCAATAATCTCTTGTAATTCTCGGGCTAGACACGCCAATAAAGGAATTCTCATTTGCTGCCGTGTTTGTTATCGCTGGCAGTTACCCTGCTCGTGGTGAACCAGTGCTTTTAAACTCCACTGTGCATCATTTGTAGCGGTTGATCCAGAAAATTTTATTGGAAGAGACCACACAATTTTCAATAACATAACATAATATAAAAAATGTAAAGTTGCATTACAAAATAGAAAAAATATAAAGTTACGCTACAAAATACATTTATTTCAAAGTTCAATAATGTTAGAAATGTGCTCGAGGTTCTTTCAAATTACCGAATCCATCAATGATCGATTCAGTACTAATGTTTCTTGTAATTTCCCTTTCAATGAAGATAGTCAAAGAATTTATAAGAAAATTATCTTCCATTTTACTTTGAAGTTTGGATTTTACAATACTCATAACCAAAAATGCACACTATGTGGTTGCGATAGAAACTAGAAGGGTAAGAATCAACCTTATCAATATAACAATTAGTGGATAGACTAAGGACTTTCTACTTTTCACCATCCATTGACATAGATTAGAGATAGTGCACAAACTTTGATTTTTGTTCTGATTTTTATTGATTTTTCGATTCGGTTTCAAAGCAGCTGGTGTAGAGGAGCTAGTATGATTTCCGTTTGAAACAACCAAAATCTCATATTTCTGGTCCTATTTGCGGTATTCCTCCTCAATTTGGAATTTGGTTATCAAACTTTCCAGAGAAAATTCTTTGGACTTATGCCTTAGACTATTCTTAAACTCCTTCCATAAAAAAGGCAGTTTATCAATCATCACTGCTACCTAAAACTGTTCATCTAATGGCATGCCTTCAGAAATAATTTCGTGAGCAATTTTCTGAAGTTCGTGGGATTGAGCAATAATAGACCTATCATCCGTCATCTGAAATTTCAAATAATTATTGACAACGTATTTCTTAATCCTAGCTTCTTTAGTGTCGTGTTTTTTCTGAAGTGCATCCCAAACTTCCTTTGAGATTTTGCACGATAAATAGTAATCATAAAGTTCATCACAGAGGCCATTAATGATATAGTTACGACACAAAAAATCGTTATCAGTCCATTCCTTAATCGCTTTCTGATTTTCAGAAATCAGTGGTTCTAGAAAATTAGGTTTTTTTGAAAGGTAGACATTGTTCAGTTTTTTTGTGGTTAAATAAAAGAACATCTTTTGTTTTCATCTTTTAAAATGCAACCCCTTAAATCGAAATGGCTTATTTAGTTCAACAGTTCCAGTAACAGGTTTAACAGTCTCAGTAGCTATTACAATTGATATAGGAAAGCAGATTACAAACGTATTAAAATTGTAGAAATAGGAACGAAATTACCAAACAGCAATTGGGAAACACTAGGTTGAGTCGCAGACTTGGTCGCTCTCTTTAAGACGTTTTGCGGCTCTGCTCGGTGTTTGTGCTAGCAGTTCGTAATGGCCACGCCGTCCCCAGGATACAACGGCGCAAATTTTTCCTTTGTCTTGATTTTTCTTGTACCGTGGAAAATCGAAATTCTCATTCCTTTAATAATTCGACCAAAATCGGTAAACTAATCCCTCTGCCGGAGGCAAAAAAAAAATTTAAGTAATTTTTTTAAGCTCGGTGGTTGTGTAGTGTGTATTAATGGAAGATTTTCATTGTTGTAGATATTCAACGAAAAATATTTTTTTAAAAGAAGAAAAATATTTCCGTTGCGTTAAGGGAGAGAAAAAAGGGATCGAGGAAGAGACTCCTCTATCCACAACAACGGAAGGGAAAGACGGAGTCAACAATATAATTTTGAAATTCAAAATTGAAAGAAAATAATTTTATTTTTAATAAATAAATTTTTCAAAAGTATTTGGTCCAAAAAGATAATAATTGATCCAAAGTAAGCCCGAGCCTGAGCCTCGCCGGGTCGGTCGGTCAGTCGGCGCGCGCGTGGTAAACCACACTCATCCAAGTCCTCACCCAATAGCACAAAATTCTAATACTCAAAGGGCTCAAGCCCTTAGGCAAATTCACCCTTATAAAAACTCATGAAGATTTTTATTCCTCTCTTATGTGGGACTTAGGAAAACTCACTTGTGCTTGCTTTAGTTTTGTCTCATTTTCTTCTTCTCCCATTTTTTCAAATACACACAAAATTTCAACAGTAACTTTTACGTACCGTTAACAAAGTTAACTTTGTCAGCAAAAAATGGTCAATTACAACAAAAGTAATAGTTTGTGGTAAACATTGCTAATTTTAGTAGTTCTTACGGCAAAGTGCCACAATTTTTATAATTAAGAGGGACCAAGTGCAATTAATACTTTATACTTTGTGAAAAAGAATTGAACCTCTTGAAAGTGTTTGCATGCATAATGTCCATGTTTGAATGATTTTAAAATCATACATGAATAATCCATGCAAAATTGGTGGACCCATTTGTATTCTAGATGTATGTGCAATTGCTTGGATTTATTTTTGAATGTAATGCGGTCCCCATTTGTTTATTCATACAATATTTTATTCCCTATGATTAGAGGTGGTAAGATAGGTGGGTTGGGCTTTATCAGATTAGCTTCTTAATGGGTCGACTCCAACCCAAATTATTAATTTAACTAGAAATTAGGTAGAAAAGTTTATTATATATTGATTTTTATTAAAAATCTAATGAATAATATTTTTTTGAATGAAGGGCCTATTTTTAATTGGTAATTAGTGTAGGAGGCCTATTTTGTTTTATATTTTAAATGAATGTATTTGAATAAATTTAAATATCATTTAATTAATAAAAACATGTTATGTATTACCTAAATTACCCTTTTCATGAAATTTGCACAAACAATATGGACTGCAAAGTTCATATTGCAGTAAAATATGAACTGCAAAGTTCATATTGCAGTGAAATATGGACTGCAATATGAACTTTGCACTAAAAATATGGACTGCAAAGTTCACATTGCAGTAAAATATGGACTGCAATATGAACTTTGCACTAAAAATATCGACTGCAAAGTTCACATTGCAGTGAAATATGGACTGCAAAGTTCATATTGCAGTGAAATATAGACTGCAAAGTTCATATTGCAGTCCATATTTTAATGCATATTGGTATTTTTTTAGTTTATTTTAAGAGTTGGGATGTCATTTTATAATGAAAAAAAAAGACACATGTCATATTATCAATAAAATAAAAAATAGGCCCTTTATTTAAAAAAAAATCATTCCTTGACTTTAGTGTGAATATCTTTCTCTAATAAGCCCTTTTTTTTAATTGCCCCTTAATTTAAATGGAGTGGGTTATAGCGGGTTGACACGTTAACAAAATATCTATATATATATATATATTTTTTCAAAAAATTCAAGGAGCATCAATGTCCCCTCTTCTTGTTGGTCTTCAATTGACTTCTTCAACTTTTTAAATTTTTTTTCAAATTTTACTTATTCTTTATAAAAGATAAAATAAATATTATTCTTTAACATTTTAAGTATTAATTATATACTAATAAAATATTATTTACAAGTTTAAATTATAATTTTAAATACTTATCACCCCCACATGTTCTTCCCCACGGAGGAGTAAAGAACAAACTTCAAGCTTTTCTCTACAGGTATGTAGTTTGATCATTACATATAAATATAGGGTCAACCCATTTAGAGAAAATAGCAAAGCTTTAATACATATTAAAAAAAGCACATATGCTCATATAGAGTATTATTACTTTTATTCATAATATGTCTAATGTGCATCTTTAGGGTATAAGCTAGTTAACATTTTTCATAGATCGATAATGGGCAATTTCTACTTCTTGAAGCTTTGTCATATATATAACTATATATATTATATACACGCTAGAACTTGTGGAAAAGTTGAAGCGTTTGCAAAAATATACATAATTATTCCTCGTATTATGTATATTTTTAAAACACGTTGAACACATGTGATAGTGTTTTTTAGATCATGTTGTTAGATCATGATTTAAGCACTTATAATTTCTAAAGCATGAAGAGTAATTTTGTATTTTCAAGTGCATACCAAAAGTCCTCTCTTAAGAATAAGGACAATTCATTTTGGGGTGTAAATAAATTTATTTTTTAATAATATTTAATGATCTTTATAAAAAATATTAAATAATCTAGCCCAATTTCATATCAAACTCAATCTGGCTATGACTGTTCAAAAGTACAATTTACATGGTTTCCACTACCTGTTTTCATTCGAATTGTTTGCATAATTTTAAAACCATACGTGAAGAATCCATGCAAGATTAGTGGACCCCATATATTTGTGCTATTGTTTGAATTTATATCTTAATGTAAAGTGGCCCCCATGTGTTTATTTCTATAATATTTTCTCCCCTTTATAATATATAATTTATGCATCTGCTTGTTTATTGAAAGTGGTCCCCACATGTTATATATGTTCATTTAAAAAATTAGTTATAGGTCCCAAATAACTTGACCATATTGTTTTGTTTAAAGGACAAAGCTTTTCGAGCTATTGTTTTAAGTTTAAATATTTTGAAAAAGGACAAAATTATGTATAAAGTCCCGTTTATTATTTTGTTTTTTTAAATAACTCAATTTACTTTTTTATAGGTATAAAGTCAAATACACCCTTATTTTATTATATTTATGCAAAAAAAAAAAATTCCAAATTAATGTCGAAGATAAATGTTATTGGATTTGAGAATTTATCAAACTTTATCACCCATCTTGACGTCCCCTCCCTTTTAAAATCCCTAAACCTCGATCTCCCATCTCTTTTAAACTATCAAATCATTTAATTCCTCCTCCCCTTTCTTCATGCCAATTTCATTGCGGGAGTCTTCGTCAGAAATTGTCATACCGGTCCCGAAGGTGGTGGCGGTACGGCCGAATAGGTGTTAGTCGTGGGTTGAGGAAATTCATGTGCAGGTGTAGGTGCATGACGACGTTCTGTAGAGCCCACATGTACCCAAAGTAGCACGGGTGAACCTCTGATTACAAGGAGGTTAGGAGAGAGGCGAAGGAGATGGAGTTTTGAGGTGGTTTTTATTTGTGTCCAATTTTATATATCACAAATATCTGCTTGTATATACATATGTATATGTATAATTTAACATGCCTCTATAAATTAATATGTCTCATAATCATTCATGCAATTTAATATGCTTATATAACTTAATATATTCATACGTGTAACTTAATATGCCTATATAACTTAATATGCCTTATAGTCATGCATGTAATTTAATATGCCTATATATATAACTTAATTTACCTCATATTCATACGTGCAATTTAATATGCCTTATATTCATGCATGTAATTTAACATGTTTATATAATTTAATTTACCTCGTATTTATGCATGTAATTTAATATGTCTCGTATTTATACGTATACCAAACCTAATGTTCCTCTTGACACATGTATTACATATGATTTTTTTTAATCTATCATGTTGCATAAATAAATCTATAATTTATATAGATATTACGGTATGTTCTATGTATATATAGAGTTTGTTTAAGTACATCCAATATCATGTTTATAATCAATATGTATATCTTTTACCTTCAATAATTTTGAAAATACTTAATTTCAGCAGGCAATAAATTCGTTTCCATTGATTTAATTTGTTATTGTCGGAGTTAAAAAATATTTGAATTTTGAATGTAAAATATTCATTTTGAATTTAAGAGTCTTATCGAATTATCTACAATTTAGGTGTTTGAGCTAATAATACATCTAATTCGGTTAAGTGGGTAATTCTGGTAAATTGTAACTTTTTAATTCAATTTCTGATTTATTAATTGTTTTTGTTTAATTTTCCTTTTGTCAAAACCATGGTCTTTACATAAAAAGTTTGGACTTTCAACAATGAAAAAAAAAAAAAAGATTTGTGACCTTGAGTATATAGAGAAAACATTTTTTGTCCTTTAAATCAAAAGGATCTATTTTTCGTAATAATTATTTTTGTCTTGTACGTCTCCTATTTGATAATGAAACAGGCATCTATTTATATATATATATATATATATATGTTTTTGTAGATAATGGCTTTTGTGTGACATATGATCTATTGATGTGAGAATCTACCACGGGGGGAAATTAATTATTTAGTATGTGGAGGCTCTGTTAAAGAGTTCCGAGGGTGCAGTCCTGACTTTATGTCCATTATGGGATTGTTTCATGTTGTGACCTTAGGTAGCAGGGTATCAGAGGTGACTTGGTAAGATTTACTTTCAACATGCTTTCACTATCTTTGCCATTGAATTATTTGAGATCACTAACCATTAATTTATTTTTGCAGTGGATGAACATGGACAGTGAAATTACAGTATATATGCTTAGATTGAGGGGAGAGAATGGAAGAAAATATTTAATTATGAGAGAAATGAATAAAATGAACTGGAATAGAAGTAATGTGTTTAATTTTGTTGTTGTTTAGACAACTAAGGATAGAAAAGAAAGGAATGGAAATAATTCTTATTTGGACAGGAATGTGATTTAATATTTTGTTATAAAATTAAAGTTAAATTTGGAATACAGTAACTATTTCATTAAAAAAAAATAAGGATTGGAGATGATTGATAATCCTTCCCATCCCATCCTGTCTGTTTCTATTTCGGATTTCCCCTTAATCTTCTCTTTTCTTTTCTTTTACTTCCCATTCCCTCAATCTAAATAGCATGTTATAGTGTAAGTGCAAGTGGTTCTCTAAACCCATTTGCTGCAACCGGTAGTGGCAATGCAAGCTAGGGCGGGGTGGGTTTTATGCACTTAAGTTCTTAATTAATTGTGGCTAACAATTTAAAGTTGTTATTTTTATACATCATGTATTTATACTATGTTTGTCTTTACATTTTAATGCTGAGTAACTTTGAGTGTTTGATTTGCACATTTTAACGACAAAATATGACTGAAAACCTAGCAACATGAAATCTTGTTCTCTCCCTACTTTTTGTCCGTAAGAATTTGTGTGGACTAGACTCATGATAAGAGCAAAATTGTTTAAATTTATTAATATCATCATGTAAATAATTTATAGATTAATTGTATCAACAATAATTGTGTTATACTTCTAAATTTCCTTTCTGTTTTTTATATTTTCTCAAATATTCACAAAGCACCCATGTTTAATTATAAAATCCATACCAATGCCCCTAACGCTTTTGTGAAATTTTCAATCATATCTTGAAAAATCGGATAAATCCAAATTAAAAAGATTAATTTAAAAATATATAATATACATATATAACTTTAGTATCTTGTATCCCACTGAGTTTAAATTTGTTGAATATCACTAATGAATGGTCATCTAACACCACTCTATAATTGGTTAATTCATATCTACGACAGTGTGACATTATCTAAAATAGAGTATTCTAGAATAACGAACACACCGAATGAAACTTAGGCAAGATAGAACACAAGAGTTTATAAAGAAAACTTTATATTACTCAAGAACACTTTACAATGCTTATAATACAACTCACTCTCTATGCTTCAACACAAATGAACCCTCCACCTATTTATAGGTGAGGCCTTCCCGAATGGACGGTCGAGATCAAACTAATCCAATGGTCTAGATTTACATTTCAAAACTTTCTATAAAAATATCTCTAACTAGAATACTCTAGAATAATCTATCAAGATTATTTACAACTAGGCTATTCTAGAAAGTTCTACACCTAGGCTCTTCTAGAATACTCTAGGAGGTTAGAGGCTATTCTCCATTATTCTATAAGGTTCTAGAAAATTCTGTAAGCCTCCGTAGTATTCCGGAATTTCCCGGTTTTCTTGGACAAAATCGAGCGGGTTGTGACATATTGCTATCTTTAACGCCACCAAAGCACAGAATCATATGTGACGTCGAACCATCTCCAGTTCCATTTTTTGTTCTCCTGAGCTTGATGCATCATTCATGGGTATTGAACTATTGAAGTGGTGAGAAAAATAATTACAAGCAAATTTCTAACGTAAAACTATTGCAAGAGAGAAAGAGCCAAAGATCGAGTATTTTTGCAGATATCATGGACCTCATGGTGATGAGTAGAGTAGCACAATTGAGGCAAACAGAGAAGAGGGCATTTACGTTGAACTTACTCTGCCAAAGTGGCACCAAATGCTAAATGTTAATTAACCATTGCATGGGGATATCCAGATCTAAGATTTCATCAACGATGATGGTCTTCGAAGATGAAGTAATTCAGTCAATGATAATGAAGCAACAATTCAATTGATGAAATCAATCAACTACTAACACACAAACTCTGTCACAAATTCAAGCCCTAACTTATGAAACACAAATTATCCCTCCAGAAACTCCTCAATTAACATGAAATATATATTCATCAATTAATGTGTCAAACCCTAACTCCTGATTTATACAATTACTTCAAAGTTCGAACAACCACAAACTGGACATAAATCTAAAAACAGTAGATCCTCCAGCAAACATAAACTCGGTAGAAATCTAAAGTAAGTAAAATCACCGAGCAAACAAATAAGACGAAATCTAAAGTAAGTGGAATGAAAACTAATACAAGTAGAATCGTTCATCGAACAAGCAAGATAAATTTTGAAGAACCTCAAAAACTTATTCAGATCTAAACCACCGGACGAGCAGTGGAGGCACCAGAGGAAGATCCCGCCACCGGAGCAGTTGAGGTGGTCACACCAGAGACCTTCGCCGAAGCGTGACGTTTCTTCAGCAGGCAGTCATCATCGTGATTTCCCCTAAATGCAGCAGATGTGAAGCCAATACCACACCTTCCACAGAGAAAGGTGTGTTTGGGGTGCTTATCCTTAGTATGGAGCCTCATCGGCTTTTCAGCATTGAAAGCCTTATAATTTATGCAGTTGATACAGATTATCGCCATTTTACAAACCTTTTTCCTGTCTTGTTCCACAGAGAAAGGCTTGGTCGGGTTGCTTGGAATATATAGGTAAATAATTATTATTTTATGGGTTATTTGGGGTTTGACCCCATTATTTATGTGATATTAAGTTTGGCCCTCAAAATTTATGTTAATGTATGTTTGGCCCCCATTTTTTACGTTTTCGTCCATCAGACTGTTTGTTGACCATAATCTTTGTCCAAATGTCCCAAAATGCCCTTTGTACCAGCATTTCCCAAATATTAAATTTTGTTTGTATTACGATTTTTGGGCATTGTTATTACCACTCTAAAAATATCTTTCGTCGCTATAAAATGATAATCTTTACGAACCATTTTCTTGTACTTTTAAGAATAATTCATTTACATTAGTTACAAATTTTAGAGTGTTAGAAGATTTTTATAGAATGCTTGTTGAAACTACAAGCTGTGGCTTTAGGCTTGACCACCACCGTATTCAAGTTATGGGATCGACTGAGAGCTTCGTAGGTCAATTTCAGGCAACAGCAAAATGATTGAGGCTAGCAACAGACTTATATATACTAGTGAAAATTAGGGGGGTGTATTGGATTTAGAATCTATAAGATTTTTATGAACTTTTAAAGTTCATGAGTATTCAATTGATATTTTAAAAAGTCTTTTAAAGTCATGATGTATTCAATTGAGATTTTAAAAAGTCTTTTAAAATCTTGATGTATTAAATTAAGATTTTAAAAAATCCATCTGAATCTTACGGTATTCAAAAGTCTAATAACTTAGTAGGATTTTAATTAGTGGTGGATTTTGGTGGATTATAAAGCATTTTATATATATAAAAATCCATCTTGAAATCTTCTCACTTACCCAAAGATTTCAGATGGATTTCTAATTCCTCTAAGAACTTTACTTAACATTTTCTCTTTCTCCCCCCTCCCCCTCTCTCTCTCAAAATTAATCCAAATTTCTTATTATGTGATGAACGCATTATAATTTTTTCTTCTTTCCTATAAAGTCTTTATTTTATCTTTTATTAATGTGGTTATCACGCATTAACATAATTTCAAATGGTTAAACCGCTAATTATCGTTCAAATTTTTAAAAATAATTCATGTCAATTTCATTAAAAAATACTAATGGGGTGAGAAATCTAATTTTGTGGGTGCAGTATGAATTTTTATAATGTATTTCGTCAATTGTCTTTACATTTTCATGGACTTATTAAAATCTGTAGAAATCCATGAAATTATTAAAATCTGAATAAATCCAAAAAAATTCATACATTAAAATCTGTCAAATTCTATAAAAATTTAAAACAATCCATAAACTTAACAGAATCCATAGATTTTAAAAAGTCAGTTAGAATCTTTTACAATCTGAATTAAATATACCTCCATTAGTCAACATGCACAAAAGCTGACTGGAACATCTCATGGTATTGACAAAAAAAAATGCCAATTACCACACCCATATTTTGTATATATTTATATGCATTCCTAAAAATATAATCCTTATATATTATATTTAAGGCACATAATTCCTGTTGCCAAACAAATCAATTTTCACTTCTATCTTTTTAAAGAAAAATGAAATCCATGCAGCATCTGTAACCGTAGGCCTCGTTTGATTCGGGTATTAAAAAGTGGGATGGGATTATTAATCCCACTTTTTTTATAATACCTTATTTGGTTCGCACAAATGTGTTGGGATTATTAATACCGGGACTAACTTAATCCCACTCTTTGTGGTATAATTTAATACCAGGGGGGAGGTGGTATTATTTATCCAGGATTAAAAAAAATGAACTATATATTTTCAAAAATGCCATTGCTACTATAATATTTTCAAAAATGCCACCACCCCGACCCCCCACCCCACCCCCACCACCACCCCAACCCCCCCATGCCACCCCACCCACCCCACCCCCCACGCCCCCCACCACCACCCCAACCCTCCACCACCACCCAACCCCCCCCCCCACCACCCCACCCCACCCCTCCTCCATGCCACCCCACCCCCCCACCACCCCCCAACCCCCCCCCCACGCCACCCCACCCCACCCCCAACCACTGCTACTACTACTACTAATAATAATAATAATAATTTTTATTTTTTTTGTTATTTCAAAATATAATCCCGTATACGTGTTACAAAACCAAACATGATATTAACATCAGCATGGGATATCCCAGTATTAATACTGCATGAATCAAACATGGTATTGGTATTAAATTAATACCAGGATTAATAATCCAGTACTATTAATACTGGTATTATTAATTCCACTGATCTTAATACCTGAATCAAACGAGGCCGTAATGTATAATTTTGGTTTGTGTAAAATTTACACGTTTTGTCAAAAAAAAATTCTCAAGCAGTCTTTTAAAAAACTTTGACACCTATGATATGATTTGTGTAAAAAGGTTGTGTAAAATACAACCTCAATTTACACAACTACGTCAGATAATCCCGCATTAATTTTCCCCCATCCCGCATCCTTTTCGTTGTCTTGCTTCTTTTCCCTCCATCAATTAAACAAAGAAACCTAATACCACTTAATTTGATCAGAAGCCATTGATTTTTCCTTTCTCTTATGATCATCAACCATCTCTGTATCGCCGTCTCAAATCTAGCGAGTATTGAAGATGCATCATTGGTTTGATTCATGTACAGATTAAACAAAATATAACAGATTCATGGGCTAACGAGAATCTTGGTCAAATTTTCAATGACCTTCATTTGATTTCATTTACAACCTCTTGTAAGTCCTTCCCAATCTCTTATATTTTTAATTAATAGTGTTTGATTGTATAGATTTCATTAAATTAGTATCCATGATATAACTTAGCTTAGCCTACTTTATTTATTTTTATCAATTTTCATGTAATTTATGACCTTATTTTTCTCCATTCGTTTCAAATTAAGATCCGTTTTCTAAACAATTGTTTAGGACAACTTTCACAATTTTTTAAGAATACATTAATTATTACAAAGTAGGTACAAGAAAATCAACCCAACACAAAATATAGTAACCATACTGATTTGTGATATTTGTAATGAGTAAGAAAACATCAGAAGTTGAAAAGTGGAATAACCCAGAAGGCCAGAATGCTCACTGCCAGAAACTTTTGAGAAATGTTGAAACAAGTTATGAAATGATCGTTTTTAAGAATGTCCCAAATTGATATCCCCAAATTATTTTTGGATATAACTGATGTATCACATTTTATAATAAAAAAATAAGTAGTGTTTTATATTTACCATTGATTATATATTCTTTTCCCAGTTTTTGAAGTGTTTGGAGCTTACTCTTTTCTTATCACAGTACTTATAGTATTCATTAATAGTTTCAACATGTAATATTTCAGTAGGGGGTTAAGTCTCCTATACGTTCTTCCCGGCAAGCTTATAATTCTGTGTTACTTAATCATGAACACTAACCTTCCCAGTATTCTCAACCATCACAATCATCAGAGTTCCCAACTGCATCTCAATGTGAACAATCATCTGTACTGCAATCACCACCCCAACCCCACTTCCCATCTGTTGCGCAATTCTCACCAGCCTACCCCTTTTTATACACATCTCAATCTCAACAATCCAACTTAGAGTCCCCAAGCACAACAATCACATGGGCAACAATTCCCACAAGTGTACCTATACACTTACGCTCCCCAATTTCCAGTGCCCATCCAAGTCAACCATTCACCTTTCAACTCCTTAGATGAAATATCTAAATCAAGAAAAACATCTAAGAAGGGTCTGAAAGGAAGTCAAAAGGGAAGGACCAGAAATTTTAATCCGAAAGAAGATGAAGCCCTTGTTAGAGCTTGGGTAGCGATATCAGGAGATGGAATTATAGGGAATAGTCAAACTGGTAATAATTTATGGGTTCGAATTTACAACATATTCAATGAAATTTTGGGTATCCAAAATCCAAATGAAGACTCCGATAGATCTCCAAATTCACTGTCATGCCGTTGGCATATCATACAACATCAAGTGAACAAGTTATGTGGATATTTTGCTCAAGTTGATCGAAATCCAAGAAGCGGGACAAATTTTGATGATCGGGTACCATCTATACTTAATATAATATTACTTTATATTGTTTGAATGCATTAATACATGTTTTATATTCATTTATGATTCTTAATTCAATAATTTATATGTTTTTACTACACAATAATATCTTATAGGTCCAAGATACGAAAAAAGTATTTCATTCTTATGAAGGGTCTGACTTTAAAATGGAAGAGTTATGGACGATTTTGGGAGATAATCCCAAGTGGAATGAGAACATGTTGCTCCGAAGAGGAAGAGAAATGTGGAAGTGCCATCACCCCAAGGAGTTGATGGTACTCCGTAATTATCTACTTCAAATGCACCAAGTTTAATTCAACCAGATTCTGAATTCAAGCAAGTACCAGGAATGAATGATGATGATGATGAT